>JAOXJP010229232.1:0-10987 GCA_025762735.1 Platanus orientalis | reverse complement strand
ATAAAAAATGCTCACCTTAACGAATGCTAACCACTGCTCCTTGTCAGGCGGTGGGCACATCAGCACCGAAAAGTGAATATGCGCCTCCAAAAAAGTGAAAATCACCTTTCAATGCTGATGTGTCCGCTCCTGACAAGGAGCAGTGATGAGCGCTTGTTAAGGGAAGCAAGCGTTCATAAACCGATTCCTCCATTGCCATGCCAAACACGTAAAATACTGCATATTTATAATGTATACTTAACACTAATTTTAATCTATTTCTTGTGTGTTGTATTTTTTTTCAATTGGACGTCTTTTTAACGTTTCAACCCTGAATATAGGGTTGATATCTTCTGCGGCTTCATGTGAGGCAAGACACAAAGGAGGTGGGACCCATTCACTTTTAGGGGTGATGGGACATTCCAAAAGTGAATGGGCCCCACCCCCTAGTGTCTTGCCTCATGAGGCATTGCACAAAGGGGCATCCCAGAAGATATCGTGCCCTGCGCCCTGAATACAACACATGTCAGCCTGTATGTGTTGATCAGATCATATCCTCTGCGACACTGAATATTTGCACTGGGCTGGAGCCATCATTCATGGGGGGAGTATCCTCTGTGCCACCCCCCTTTGTGTGACTTCGTGAGCTGAGACAGAGGGGAAGTATCATTTCAATTTTGGGGTGTGATGTGACATCTCCGAAAAGTGAAATGATAGCCCCCTTGTGTCTCAGCTCATGACGTCGCACAAAGGGGGCGGTGCAGAGCATATGAGGCCCCGCCTTCCACCTGGTTAGCCCGAGAAAAAGCACTGAATTCCTAGCTTTCCAAATTAGCCTAGAGACCATCACAATATCACATACTAGTTCTCTGTTTTCCAACTTTGATAACTACCTATCTAGGCAACTGTAATATAACCATCAATCAAAGGAAGGAGTCTCAGATGAGTTGAGGAGCAGTTTTGGCATGAGTCTTCTCCATACATACTTAATAAGGGGGCAAAGAAGTAAGTAGTGGTAGATTGATTATGGATCACGGAGACAGAGAGGGCATATGTCATTGATTTGATCAACGCACTTCTTTAAGTTTGTTTTGACAAGACGTATGCTTCTATAAGCCTTACATAAAAACACCCGAACTTTTGAAGGAAGATTTAAATGCCACACTGTTCTCCATAGAGAACTAGGATATCAGAGAGGCCTAGATACTTGAGTTCCTATCAAAAAGGAATAAGCCATTTTGACAAAAAAAATATCCATTCTTGGATAGATGCCAGATTGGCTTATCATGGGTCAGTTGGGAACTAAGCGGAACCTGAAGAATAGCTTCACACTCAACAGAAGAGATATGTTGGATGATAGGAGATAGGTCCCAAACCATTGTGTTTGGATCTATCAAATCTTCAACACAATGGATATTAATACGATCTGTTTGAGGAGACGAGACTTTGTAATTATCCAGATTAGGAATCCATGAGTCTTTCCATATGTTTATGGAGCTTCCGGGCCTAACCTCCCAATGATAGTCTTTTCAAATGATTTCTTGACCCTTCAATAGACTACTCCACCCGTAAGAACCATGCTTTTTTAATTTGGTTTGAAAGAATATGTCCATTTGGAAAGTCGATAGAAGACATAATGTGAGCTCACAAGGAGTCAGGGTGTAAAACCATCTTTCACACTTGTTTAGCTAGTAAGGCTAAGTTACTTATTACGGAAACCCAAGCCCCATCAGATTTGTTGCATCTCAGCTGTCTCCGGTTCAACTAATGAATCTTACGTTCATCTTGAAACTGACCCCATCAAAATCTTATTTATTTTTTGTCAATGTTGTCACAAATTTGTTTAGGAATAAGGAAACAAGCCATAGGATAAGATGGGATAGCTGTAATTTCTGACTTTAAAAGAGTTACCTTTTTTGCGGGGGATAGAATTTTCTTTTCAATCCTGACTTCGAGAGTGAGATCTTTTCTCAATGAAGTTGAACAACAACCTTTCATTTATTCCTATTGAGGACGGAAGACCCAGATATTTACTTGGATGCCAAACTCTTCTAAGACCCATAATAGATGAAATATGAAACTTTAACGGGTCCAGAGACTTTCGTCAAAAGAGCAATTATGATTTTTCCAAATTTTAGATTTGTGCAGCCTAGAATTGATTAAGACCCTCCTCAATTTTTCCTGCAACGTCTGAAGATACTTTGGAAAAAAAAAATAGCAATCATCTGTAAATAGTAGGTGGAGACAAAAGGGCTTCTTCTATAAATACAAACTACATTAATCTTATTTTCTCTCTCAGCTTTTACCTGCCATCTCGATAGACCTTTTGATAAGGACATTAGGTCAAGGAGAGAGTTTCAGGTCCACCAAAGGCAATGCATGAGGAATATAGTCATGCTATGGTTCTATTAGGGTCACTCTCTTTATTTTATATATTCTTTTTATTTCATGTTATATATAATGAGGGTATTTTAATCACTGAAAGTTATGTAGAGTTGTTTTTGTTATTTTCAGTAGTTAGGGGTTATTTTTGCAAGAGAGTTTCTATTTTTGTATCTAACCTAGTCATGGGACTCTCTATAAGAGCTCATGACCAGGTCATTGAGGGGGATCGAATTTTGAATAAAGAAAACTCTAGTTTGCTCATGACTTATTATTATTCTTCTTATTTATGTTGAATGTTGAAGGTACCCAAAACCCTAGAATGGGTCTAAGTCTCCACTTAGTTTAACGCTAGTGGTGGAGACCACTCCCTTCTCTTTGGGTTAAAGGTCTTCCTCTCTTTATCTTTACTAATTCTTTTTGTTTTTACAGTTTTCCATAGTGCTGACTCTGGAAAAGTAGTACAAGATTGATCACTGAACCATCATCATCAAGTTTTTTATCAAAGGTTTATTCTCAAAACATTCTTGAGAGTTGGACGATCCACCATGTGCATCCTTCCAGGCTCATCGCTTTGATTTGAGGGAGTTCTTGACTGATCTCTCATACCTAATCGTGAACTTCATCTACAGAGCAACTTCACGAGATCACATACCAACTCCTGGATTCTTGAGGTTCTGCAAATTTGACACTTCCACAAGTTCATAAACTCCCAGATGATCCTACTAGGAGAGGAACACCATATCAACTTGCTAATTGTTTTGAAGATACATTAATTGGAATCAATTCCTAGGCATGAAGACATCAAAAGGGGTACTTGTACAAGAATGGTTACCAACAACCTAATACCAAAGCTTTGAGCAATTGGTTTTCTCTAGGAACTCTATAACACCTGTATGATCCATCAACAGGCATCCAACAGTTGGGATTTGAATTTTTGAAAATCTTTTAACCATTGGAAAAAATTCTCAAGCGTGAAAACACAAAAAAAGTGATTCCATGAGAATGACCACCAGCACTTCATCTCTAGGCCTTTGAGGTAATGGTGTCTTCCAGAGTAATCAGCACTCTTAGATGATCTTAGTGGGTAGGTCCCACTTCCAAATATATATATATAATAAATATAAATTTTGTAAAGGGGGTTGACAGCACTTGCTGGAGGAGAGAGAAACAATTCAATTTTTTTTAATCTTAAAAAAGTGATTTCTAAGCCTAGAAATTGATAGCAAACATCATCAACATCACCAAGAAGGCATTCGACATAAGATTCAAGTACTATTTTCCCTATTTGGCTCTCTTTTCAAAATTCTAACAGTTAACACTTTTGGCATATTGTGGCATATGGTGTGGACCTAATATTTTTATTTTCTAACCTAAACAAACTTTTCCTAAATTATTGGTATTGATGATAAATGTCAACGAATTCATCTTTAGCTCTTTTAGATCATTCATGGAATTATTTAGCCAATTTCTCTGATTTTTGGGCTTAATTTAGGCATTTTTCTAATTTGACATGCACTAGCCTCATTATTAAAGTTTTGTATCTTATTGATAATCTAAGCATGTTAATTATGTCTTAACTTGTTTATTAATTTTTGTGAGCCATAATTCCTTTATTGCATATGAACCTAATTTGAAGAATTGCCTGAATTAACATGTGAACTTGTGAGTAGGAATCTTGATTATTTTTCTTTATTGTTTTATCAATTTTATTCCTATTTTTTGAGCACACACTCACTATCCTACATGCATGTTGCATCAAATTTGGTATCAGAGCTTAGGTTTAGGGTTTTAGTTACTCGTAGGTTGCATTTAGGTGTAGTTTTTGCATAGTAGGTTAGTTTTGCATACTCTGACATAGCATTGCAAACTTTATTTTATTCATTTATTTTTTGCACTCATATCTTCTTTTAGATCATTCTAGGGAGTCTTTAGAGTCACCCATCCTGTGCTCTTTGGTGTATGCCCACTAGATCTGGACTAGATTATCACCGCAAAATGTCCCTAAAAGGAGGAATTAGCTCTCAGCTTTCCCAGGATCTGGCTTTCAAGGAGTTAACAAAGAGGATGGACAAGTTAGTTCAATCCTTTGAGACTAACAATAGAAGCATCCAGGACAACTGATACATCAAGAACAATCGATGGAAGAACTCCATAGAGATGTGGCTTTCCACACTATGAGACCTTCACAGGAGGGGAGAAAGGTTTGGACAAGACTTCACCTGGATCACCACTCTGGACATGGATTCATAGGAGGCCATGAGCTAAGGACTTCTAGTCCTGATCCGATCTATAAGCCGAGGAGAACCCCACCCAGGGGTAGGTCTCCAAACCAGCTTAAGGGACACGATAGGAGGACCTCACCCCATGAGCAGATTCCTAAGTTTGAGGATGACTTGAATCCTCGGGGTTAAAGGCAACAACAAGGGATGGGAGATCATAGAGGTTGAAGAGATCTCGAGGAGATGGCCCTGAAAGCCATACAGGTTGAGGTGTCCACTTTTGATGACACTTAGATCCCAAGAGCTTTTTGGATTGAGTCCACTGGATGGATTCGTGTAGAAACCCAAAAGTGTGCACGAATGTTAATATGATATGACACTCGCCACACTCTCTTTGGCGAATAAAAATTCACAATCTCATTTGCTCACAATCAAAGGATCTCAAGTATTCACTTTTGCCCTAAAAGTGTGCGCGAATGCACTGTTCACATTCGAGCATTGCGAAAACTAGAAACTAAAATTTGATTCTATCTTTTCTCGAGGTGATTATTTTGGATAGCCACAACTCTTGTGAGTCCCCTAACTGCTTAAGAGATGGAAGAAGGTGGATTCTCACATAGAAGAATCACCTAAATCTTTGGGATAAGATTTGAAGAATCCCACCCCAATAGAAATGTTATGGAGGAGATAGAGTTTTTCCTAAACAAGGACTCTTCGCTAATTCATTTCTGGTGTCTATAAATATCAGTATGCATGCATAGAGAGAAAAAATAAGCGAAATAGACAGATACAGAGAGAGAGAAGGAGTTTAGAAGTTGAAGAAACTCTGAAGACTCATCATAAGGCAAGCTGCGCCTACCCCTTGAAGGTCTGCAAGTTACCTCTCTTCTAAAAAGAGGAGAGAGCACGTCCATTATACCTCTACTATCTCCCTGAGGAAGACATCATAGGAAGCTTAAAGATGAATCAAATTGTGGATAGGTAAACTTACTAATGCATGAACAAGTGTAATCATATATATATATATATATATATCGTCTTCTCTTCTCTATATTCCTGCAACTCTATTTTATAATACAAGTCGAGAAACTTGGAGTTAATAAGAGATTGATTGTGCTAAACGGATGTAATTAACAAGTCTATTAGACTTGGAGTTTTAGTCCTCCACATATAAAATAATAAATTAGCCTCTAAAAAATGGCTAGGTAATTTGTCCAACGAATTTCACCTCATACTTATGACTCAAAATTTGGTGTTACAAATTTTTGGTATGCCCGGTGGGACTTAACTTTCCTCTTATCTCTCTTTAAGTTTTGTTGTATTAATGGGTATTTCCTGCTTTCAGAAATACCTTAATGGATTTGCAACTATGGAACCCTCTGCCGGTATACCACAAGCCCCAAGGAAGACATGATTTGAGGTTTTGATTTTCCCATCACCATCCACCCATATGGTTGAGGCTTCGGTCTCCCAAAATTCACATTTAGTTGAGGCTTCGGTCTCCCAAAACCCACATTTGGTTGAGGCTTCGGTCTCCCAAAACTCACTTGTGGTTGAGGCTTCGGTCTCCCAACATAAGGTTGAAGCTTCAGTCTCCTTTACTTCATCAAGAGTTGAGGCCTTAGTCTCCCCCAGGTAGTGGCAGCACTACCTATATCAGTTAAAAATGGTAATTCTAATGTTAAACCAAGAGGCTATACATCTCAAGTCACTTCAAATAAATTAAGGAAACAATGGATACTTAAAACTAAGCTTAACCTTCGCTCAAAGGCCATTGAAACCTCTAAAAAAGGATAAAACAACATCTCGGGCAAGGGCCCAAAATCCTATTCGTTGTGGCTAAAATGCTCGAATGAAGATGAATATTCATATTCGCCAATGTCTGTACGCACGAATGATGTGAAAAATTCTCATTCGCGGGGAAGCACTCGCCGTCACAGAAAACACTCAGCAAGAAAGAGGGGAAAGGCTCAGTTGTTCAAGCCTGAGACTAACTCCCTCATAATTAATTGCATCCACTCGCTAAGAGGAAGCCACAGCCAATGATTCTGTCTTATTAAAAAATTCTCTGATGCAAACAGCAGTGGCGAATAAGAAAGGATTTTTGCATTCACACATTAATGTGTGCTCCTACAAGGGAAGACGTTCGCACAACATTGGTGTGGTGAATGAACAGAAGTCCCCCACATTCACATACAACTAATACGAGGACAAGTTTCATTTACGCACATCTATAGGCATAAGACAATATCTCCATTCGCCGCCCGTGGACTAGGACTTGACTATAGTATATATTACTCTCACAGGAGTTTCTATAATGCTTAAGGACTAGATAGAAAAATAAGTTAGATGTGCGTAGATGAGATAGTTGATCCCTTACAGGCCCCGAGTGATGATGATGGAGAGGGAGAGGATAGTTACCTAGTTGTCATGAGACCTTCTTATTCTAGCTATCCATCTTCCCCTTCACCCCTTTGGGTGGTGAGGTGTGCTCTCACTCAGGCTGCTCTAGAGGAGGATTAGCGGAGAACCACTATCTTCTATACCTTTACCAAGTGTGGAGAGAAAAACTATAGAGTTATCTTAGATAGTGAAAGTTGCATTAACGTAGTTTCTACTAATAATGTGAAGCGGCTCAGACTCACCACTGTCCCACACCCTCAACCCTATCAACTGCTGTGGGTAGACTCCTCTTCTATTCCTATCACCCATAGATGTCATGTGTTTATTGAGTTTGGACAATACAAGGACAATATATGGTGTGATGTCGTGCCTATAGATGTAGGGCATATGATCTTAGGCCAACCCTAACTCTTCGATTTAAACACTATGTTGTATGTCAGGACCAACACGTGTGTGTTTGAGTTCAAGGGCAAGAAAATCAAGCTCACTCCTCTTTCACCAAAAGCCCAATCTAGAGGTAAGAGTCCAATGAATAAATGGAAGGATGTGAAAGGTCCTTAAACGAAGACCTTGAATATTCTTAGCCTTAAGGAGTTTGAGCAAGAGGTTCATGGTGATGCACCAGTGTTTGCATTAATCACGAGAGCAGTGACCCTTGACCTAATTTTGATCTCCCAGCTAAGGTAGAGCCTCTCATTAGAAAGTTTGGAGAGATGTTCCCTGAGGATTTACCAGATGAGCTACCACTGATGCGTGATATTTAACATGCTATATATCTGGTTCCTGGAGCAACTCTTCCTAATCTACCTCACTACAAGATGAACCCTATAAAGCATGTCGAGCTAAAGCGGTAAGTGGATGACCTATTGAAAAATAGTTTCATTAGGAAGAATATGAGTTCATGTGTCGTGCTTACACTTCTCACACTGAAGAAGGATGATTCCTAGAGGATGTGTGTCGACTATAGAGTCATCAACAAGATCATGGTACGGTATAGGTTTCTCATTCCTAGGCTTGACGACATGTTAGACATGATGGTGGGAGCTACTCTCTTTTCTAAGATTGACCTTAAAAGTGGTTACCACCATATTAGAGTTAGGCTAGGGGATGAGTGGAATATCACCTTCAAGATGAAAGATGGACTGTATGAATGACTTGTCATGTCCTTTAGACTTTTCAATGCTCCAAGTACTTTCATGAGGGTAATGACATAGGTATTGAGGCCCTACATAGGAAATTTTCTAGTTATATATTTCGATGACATTCTTATAAATAGCCCTAGTAGGGAGATTCACCTGAGCCATTTACGGAGTGTATATGAGATACTTCGTAGAGATAACCTATACACAAATCTTAAGAAGTGTGTATTCATGACACCGAGAGTTGTTTTTTTAGGATTTGTTGTATTAGGTGAGGAAGTGACCGCTGATCCTGACAAGATCAAATGTATTGTAGAGTGGATTGAGCCTACTAGCATTCATGAAGTTCATAGTTTTCATGGCTTAGCCACATTCTATAGGTGGTTTATTCAGGGATTTAGTTCCATCATAGCACCTATTACGGACTGCATCTGTAAAAGTGAATTTAAGTGGACCAAGACAGTAGCTAAGGCTTTTCAGGAGATCAAGTAGATGATGACTGAAGCTCCTATCATGCAACTTTCAGACTTCTCTAAAGTCTTTGAAGTTGTGTGTGATGCATCTAGGGTTGGAATAGGAGGTGTCCTCACTCAGGAAGGGCATCATGTGGCTTACTGTAGCGAGAAATTAAATGAAGCCAAACAAACGTATTCCACCTATGACAAAGAATTCTATGTGGTAATCCAATCCCTTAGGTATTGGAGACATTACTTATTATTGTAGGAGTTCATCATATTTCCTGACCACAAGGTTTTGAGGTATATAGGCTCTCAAAAGAAACTTAACTCACGACATGCCAAGTGGGTGGAGTATCTTCAAGAGTTTACATTTGTGAATAAACATAAAGTCAGCTCAAAAAATAAGGTTGCAGATGCATTGAGTAGAAAAGTCTACCTCTTGCATACGATAAGCGTACATGTCACCAGATTCAATAGACTCAAAGAGGATTTTGAGTCATGTCCAGACTTTGGAACCATCTTCCAATCCTTGCAGGGTGATCAACTAATGAGGAGTATAGAGTTTATGATTCAGGATAGGTATCTTTTTTTAGGTACACGCTTGTGTCTGCCTCACACTTCTGTGAGGGACTTTTTGATCTAGGAGATGCATGCAAGTGGTGTGGTTGGCCACTTCAATCAAGATAAGACCATTACTTTAGTGGATAACCATTTTTATTGGCCTAGTTTGAAATGGGATGTGACAAAAGTGATTGAGCAGTGTTGTACTTGTCAGCTGGCGAAGCAAAGGAAACAGAGTCCAGAACTGTATTCCCCTTTGCCAGTTCCTCACAGTCCATGGAAAGATGTGAGCATGGACTTAGTATTAGGCCTTCCTAGTTCCCTAAGGCTGCATAATTTTGTGATGGTTGTAATAGATCGTTTTTCTAAGATGGACCACTTCATACCATGTGCTAAGACTTCAAATACTTTTAAGGTTGCTCGTCTATTGTTTGATGAGGTAGTCTGTTTACATAGAGTGCCCAAGTCTATAGTATCTGACTATGATGTTAGATTTGTCAGTTATTTTTGGAAGACACTATTGAAGATGATGGGTACCAAGATGCAGTTTTCTTCTTCTTACCACCCTCAGATAGATAGGCATACTGAGGTGGTGAACAAAAGTCTAGGGACATTACTTCGTTGTCTGGTCTATGAGAATCTTAGGGTATGGGATACAGTCCTATCTACTACTAAGTTTACATATAATAATTCAGTTTATAGGACTACTGGCATGAGTCCATTTGAGATAGTCATAGGTTATAGACCCAGGGCTCCTATATACCTTATTCCTATGTCTGTATCCCAACATCCATTTGAGTTTGCATCTGCATTTGCATCTCATTTACATGCATTACACCAGGAGATCAGACGTAGAATTGTTGTGAGTAATAAGAAATATAAATAGTCGACTGATTCGCATCGTTTACATCATGAGTTTTAGGTTAATGATTTAGTTATGGTTCCTTTCCGCCTTGAGAGATACCCACCTAGGGTCGCACAAAAAATGCATGTGAGGAGTTTGGGACCTTACAAAGTTCTAAACAAGATTGAACCTAACACATATGTTTTGGATATTCCAACTGATTTAGGGATCAACTCTACTTTTATCATAGAGGACCTTGTACCCTACCATGGCCATTCTACACCAGACTTTGAGCTTTTTGCAGACCCACAGACGTTAAACCCTTAGCCTCCTCAGCCTATGTCACCATTGCAATAAGTCAGTACTTGCAGGGAGGAGATTGAGGCCATTATAAATGACCGGATTACTTCCACTCGACGGGGAGCTTATCTGAGATACATTGTCAAGTGGAAAGGCCGATTGGATATTGATAGTACATAGCCAACTGAGAGCGAGTTGTAGCATCTTGACCCTGACATCCTGGAGCAGTATCACAGCCGTTTAACATCAAAGGCGACTTTTTCCCAGGAAGAGAGAGTTGATGAGGACATTAGGTCTAGGAGAGAGTTTCAGGTCTACCAGAGACAACGTATAAAGGATATAGCCATGCTATGGTTCCATTAGGGCCATTCTCTTTATTTAATTTACATGTTCTTTTTATTTCATGTTACATGTAGTGAGGGTATTTTAATCATTGAGAGTTATGTAGGGGTGTTTTTGTTATTTTCAATAGCTAGGGGTTATTGTTGCAAGACAGTTTCCATTTTTTGTATCTAACATAGTTGTGGGACTCTCAATAAGAGCCCACAACCAGGTCATTGAAGGGGATCGAATTTTGAATAAAGAAAACTCCAGTTTGCTCATGGATTCCTCTTCTTCTTCTTTGTTGTTGAATGTTGTAGGTACCCAAAACCTGGAATGGGTCTAGGTCTCTACCTAGTTTAATGCTAGTGGTGAAGG
>JAOXJP010229231.1:0-10988 GCA_025762735.1 Platanus orientalis | reverse complement strand
TTGGCTTGATTATGGTGTTATTAGATATGTTATTTACTCACTTTTCTAACAAGACCAAGATTGCACAAATCCAAGGTGATTTGGGAAAGTTACAACCAAATTACTAAGGGGGTGTCAATAAAAACGGGAATAGTGTTTTTTTTTTTTTTACAAAATCTTAAGTTTTAGTAGTTTTATTTTTTTAAGAAAATAAATTTTTAGAAATTTTATGTTTTCGAAAACTTGGTTAGTAAGTTTAGGATTTCTAGGAAGTTTTGTGGATAATATTTTAGGAGATTGTTTGAGATCTTGTGGGGTCCAATAACTTGGCTAACAAGCCAAATATTGTACCAACCAAGATTCCTTTTTCTTTTTAGAAGTCTTTTATCATTTGATAAGTTTATTTTATTAGAAGATTATGAGTCTAGGATTTTATTTTATTTTATTCTCCATGTAATGCCTAATTAAAGGCCACATTAGATCAATGAAAATCAGTTGAAGACGAATATTTGAAGAAAAAAAAACACGAGTGTTGAAGTGGGTGTGGTATCCCAAGTTTTCTCTCAACCCCTCACATGAGGTGAGCATTCTTCCCTCTTTCTCTCTCCTCTCTTATCTCCTATCTTTTTTAATCTTTTTCTTTACTTATTGTTTTCTTGATTTCTATATGACATTATAGTTTATCCCTAATTGTTGTGGGATCCTTTTAACATCCGTAATTGTTGTGGGATCCTTTTAAAAGGGGTATCCTACGTCACAATCACAGTATGAATTTCACTTGAAGCAATGAAATGAGGTATTGGACTCTTGTCTACAAAGCTAAGAGTTTTTTTGGTCCTGCTCTTAACAATAGGTGGTTATTGATTCTCATCCTTTAGGTTTGTTTCATTCACCGAGTGGGTTGAATAGTTACCAGAGGAAGAAGCGATGTGAAAGCATGAATCGGGAAGCAAGGCTCAATAAATCTTTGGGATGTGAGAAGCGAAAAATGATAATAAGTAAATAAATGTAAGTTACAATCAATAATTTAAACTATAATACACTACAGTGAATAAACTTAAAGGAAGTATTACAAAACTTAGAAGTTATACCATGTAAGTAACATTGAATTATGACATATAAATCAATATGCAAACCACTTGTAATTAGTATGGCCATCCATGCCTTATATTTTACCATACATAACTTACATCTTAGAGTCAGACTAGACCTTGTATAAAAACCATCGGATTTGAATCTTTGTATTAGATTGGAATAAAATAATATCAACAATAAAATTAATACTAAATATTTTTTTCCTACAAAAGCATTACTAAATCTAATCAATAATATTTTATTCAATGCTAACACCAAAGGATTTACATTAAATAAAATACAATATTGTTTCATGGATCGCTTCTTAGTCGATTCTCCAAATATTTTTACTCGTTCCTAAGGCTTCCAATCGCCTCAACATACTTCCCAAGTGTGGGAAGTGTGCTTCCCACTATTTGGGGAAGCAGAATGGAATTAGCTTCCCAATAAACAAGCTTTGCACCTTGTACCAAGCTTCCCTGCAACTTCGTTGGATATCCACTCTAGGGACTGTTGTAGTCGTGTGTGTTAGTTAACCAAGATTGTATAGAGACTCACATTTCATTTAGTGGATTCATCATCCCTTAAATCGTAATTACTTCTTATACATTTAATAAATACATACTATCATTGATCATAAAATAAAAGTTGATACAAGAAAATTTATATTAATGGTATTTAAGTAACAGTTAAAACAAAGATATAGATAATAAGCCCTATCTAAATAAAAGTGTTAGCACATGTCTGACATGTGAGTATGACAGAGTGCCCAACAAAGACAAATTTTAAAAAATGGAGTGTCCATGTTACAAAGCCAAATGGATGTTGGTATATGCATTCAATATCTGAGGTCAGGTTATATACAAGGTCCCAACTGTCTAATAGTATTAAATAAGATGTCAACTAGCCAAGCTACACCCTGCTTAGCTCGAGCTCATGATCATAGGGTTTGGCTCAGACTTGGCTCCTCAAGGTTTTACTAGGTTTAGCCATGGTGGAGCAGTTACCTAAGCCTCATTGGACTCAACAGACCTAGAACTCACAAGTCCATAAAGCCCATGATCCAAAGATCGCATCCCAAAATCATCAAAAGAGGGGGGTTGGGGGAGGGGAAGTTTAAGAAAAAAGATGTGGCAATGAAGTATGGTAACAATGTTTATTATATTTACAGTATACTTACAAAAATGTAATATCTAAACAAGCCAAGCCCCCCCCCCCCCTGGAGCTCACCTAAGGCTCATTTAACGAAACAAATTGGCCAGAGCCTTGGGCTTAACTATCCAAGCCAAAAAAAAATGGGCTAAGAGCTCCAAAGGCTGGGGCTAGGGATAGATCTCCAACTACCGCACCTTCTCCCATTCAGTAATGCAGTGCTCTTCATCTGAACTTAGGTGTGTATATAAGGCCACAAATGACAAGGTTGTGCTTCCTTTCCCCAGTTCTGGTTCTGAACTTTAATTTAAAGATTATCTTGTTTAGGTTGTGCTTCCTTTCCCCAGTTCTGGATCTGAACTTCAATTTAAAGATTATATTGTTTAGGAAACTCCACTCTTTTCTTCTTTTTTTCATTTGGCTTGTAAGTTCTAGTAGAAAACATGTGTGCCGCGTGGCCACTGGCAAGCGAATGAGGCAAGCTAACAGTGAAGCAAAACACATGGTATGTTGCTTGTGCAAGCGTGTGAAATTGTACTTTCTTTACTATATGAAGCTTTAAATTACTTCTTTTTTAAGCCTCTACCAGTTGAAGCTCATATTTTATCTTCATTTAGTCCTTAAGTACCTTTTGATACCCTCATTCAAATCATAGATGTCTTTACATGCTTTACACTTACCCGTTTCTCTATTCTCTCTACAGGAAGAAACTACTGATTGTCCCATACCACATTATAGAAACTCAAAACTCAACCCTTTGGAATTTTTATTTTCAATTCGGAAAGACTAAGCAATCCGGAGATCTTGTTATGTTCATTACGGATCGTTTCTGAGTCTACGCAAACTGTATCTAATCATAAGTTTAAAGTCTAACTTCTAATGCATCTTATATTTCAGACTTGCACAGAAATGATTCGAAAAATTCCCAAAATAATAAGTTTTCTAAGAAGTAGTAACTTAAACAACCTAGGGGTTTCTCAATCAACAAAAAGTGGAGAGAAGACAGAGAAATATCGCTAACGAATGATAAAAATGTAAAGAAATAAAAGGATTTATGGAAACCCTAGTTTCTTACCATGCTCTGCAAATTAAATGGCAAGGTAAATGAAGAGAATATTAGTAGGGAAAATTTTGTTTTACTGGTTTTGAGAATTGACAACTGAAGGCGAAGGATCTTCATTTCGACCTTCTAATTCCTTTTCTTCTTCTTCTTCTTCTTCTTTTTCTTCCACTTCGGCATCGTCTTCCGAAGATGAAGCGTAATCAACCAGCGACATCTCTCTCTCTCTCGTTCGCTCCCTCCCTCTGTGAATTCTAATTTAGGTTTAAGTAAATAGGATGAACGATCCAGATCAAGCATCCGCATTACGCGTCCTACGTACGCTAGGTGTATAATAACGCAACTGGGGACCAAATCGGGTCATAGTAACAATGGGTCGGATCTGCTAAGACGTATAAGGAACACAACCCGTTTATAGATTTTTTTGTTTTGTTTTTTCGTAAGGCCATTTAGGGCTCACTTGACGCCCATATAGAGCATAACCATGATCCATTTTTCCAAGAAGAATAAAAGGAGTATAAAAACCCCATTACGAACCCAAAATTCTGTGGGCCAAATCTGGCACATGTTATAGGCCCAGGTGTATCCAAAACTGATCCATGTACATTGACTCGAGATCATGTTCTGCAAAAAGTGTGTGATTTTAACATACAGCCGACACTTGGTCAGTTTTTTCCACAAAGGATCTTCTCCAGCCGGCCTATGACCTGTTAAGGTCCTGTCTAATAGGTGGCAGGAGATGATTGGTAGGAAAATGTGAATTGTATTTTTCAAAAATTGTAATTCACATTTTCCCTCCAATAGTGTCCTGCCACCTGTTAGACAGGACCTTAGCAAGTCAGAAGTGGCAGGAGAGGATCGTCTAGTTTTCCCAAAGTCATTGGGAGAATCAGTATACGTCATCGTTTTGGGGGTGGGTTGGGGGGCATTCATGTGAGACCAGTGTCATTGATTTTTTTCTGCCCCCTGCTGCCCAGCGGAGGTTAGCGGTTTTCATTTTTCATGGAGCAATCCCCACCCCCCCTCCCCCCCCCCAAAAAAAAATAAAAAAAAAAGTAAAAGGATTGATTCCACGAGACTGGTCTCACATAAGGCCAGCCCTTATAGAAGTCAGATTGGAATAAGCAGTAGGGCTCACAATACACCTATTCGGATCCAACTTCGATCAGGGGAAGTCTCACATCATGGCGGTTTCACCGAATGTTATAGATTGCATGAGGTGTCATCCTACCGTAGACCTCAGCATATTCTATCAATCCTTGAGATGAAAGATTCCAATCAAATGGTCTAATGGATTTGTTGGGGGAGTTTTTACAGTAAAAGTAAATAATACATATAGGAAAAAGATTTTCTAGGTGGGTCATTTAGATTTCTTCATCAGATAACTTTTATTTCAACCCCATGGAAGGGTACAGACAGACCATTAGAAAAGACACGCTTTAGATCAGGCGTGTGATTAATCCTTAGGTTCACGTTGGTTCCATATTTCACTGTATATTGGACTATTCTCCTATTAATGTTAGCTTTTGAAATTCAATATTGTGTTTATTTAAAACTGCTTTCAATGAGTGTTCTTTTTGCTACGTGGAGGACAGGAAAGCGGTTATTGCTCTGAAGTTTGCCACGACGATAGGGCCTGAAATCCTCTACGCCACCCCCCTTGTGCGACACTCAAGGGCCACACAAGGAGGGGTCAACTCACTTTTTGGGATGTCACATCACCTCCAAAACACCCCCCTCCCCGGTGGCCCTTGAGCGTCGCACAAGAGGGGTGGAAATCAGCCCTAATGACATGGCCTACATGTGATGCTCTATACTAAGTCCATTACTTGTCAATTTTAGAAGGGGGCTATAGGGACTAAGGCAACCTAACGGCTATTTTTGTTAGAACTGTAGGGAAAAGATATTGCCAGAGTAGTTTTTGATAAACTATAGCAAAGATCCAATTTGACGATGAGAGAAACTGTCTCTCCATTCGTTTCTTTCCCTCAAAAGTTAAAAATTTGGAGGAAAAGCAATTCACCGTCTTCAAGTTTGATTGCGTAAAAAGAGAATCGGACTTTTGCATTTCTTTTGGAAAACTTGCAAAAATCTAACTTCTCAACTTTCTATTGGCAACCAAACACCTTTCAGAAAGTTGAGGGAAATCATATTTCACTTCACTTCACCTCCCCATTTCCCATGCAAAAGAAAGAACTCTGTAATATTGTCTCTGACTTATTAAGAACTGATAATGGGTTTAGCTATATTTCCTAACACTCTTTAAAGAGTATTAGTGTTTTAGAAGGTTTTCCCTTATCAATGGCTAAAATAATGACTTCTAATACTCATACGTGGTTGGCTATCAAGAGTATTAGAGAAGGATATTTCTACCCCAATCTCTTAATTGGGGTGCCTCTTCTCTTAAAAAAAAGGGTGGGGGTAGTCTGGGTGTGCCCGCTGGGGACAGAGTTAGTGAGGATGTTTCAAACCAATGCCTGCTATAACTATCCACCAAGCTAGTTGGCATCTCTATTTGTTTTTGTCATTGCTGTTATTTTCTTCACCATCCTAGTCAATGTTTCCATCGACATCACCAGTGCTCTCGCCATCATCTTCTGTGAGAAGGGGGGCGGGGGAGGAGCTAGGTTACTCTGTTCCTCCATTCCTCCACACTTGGCATGCAATATCTAGGGGATTTCTTATGTTCCCAACCTAAACACTTCTCTTCTGAACCTTCAGCCAAAGAATGTGACAGGTTGGTGGTTATATCATTCAATGGGATCCGTTTGTGGCATGGGAGATCTCTTAGGAAGATCAAAAGCCCTCTACATATATGGGCCACATGCACAGCCCATATGAATCAGAGCAGAGCTTGGACATGCTTGATCCAAGTATTCCTCAAATTTATGTTAGCCTTTAATGGATAGAGAGTTCTGATTTCACAAACCATGACTGATGAAAATGACTACTTCCAAAAAAAATAAAAATAAAAAACACATCAGAATCTAATACAGAATAATAATTTTCACGTTTTAATAACAACACGTAAAAATTAAGGGAAAAGGATCTGCAACTCACTGAATACATGAAATTGATGGTAAGGAACTCAATTCCTTCTGGCCATAAAAAAATCTTCATAGAGAATCTGCTAGCTTGCACCTCTTCTTTTCATAACAACAAAAAACCTGGAGACTTGGAAATGGTGAATTTGTCAGATCATTCATTTAAACCGCCGCTTTGTTTCTCCATAAACAATCACCCCAATGACAGTCAAGGAGTATCCCGCAATTCCAACAAAAGTTACAGGATTTTGGAACAGCAGTATTGAGATAACAACAGCAACAGCACCTTTTGCATTTCCTAGCACCTGACCACAAAATAATGTCAGATTGAGAGAGCATTTTTGTACAATCAGTTTTAAATCTAAACGTTTATTGAGAATAAGATCACTATTCCCATTTTTTCCCCCTTGTTCCCCACCAATTCTTGCAAATCAAAAGCCACTCAAAACCATATCACATTTGGCAACAAAGAATTTCCATAACTATGACTGCTAGAGTGTTTAATAGTTGACTAATTTCCTTGAGTATTATAAGTATGTATGTCATGTTTTCCAACACACACACAAGAGAGAGAGAGAGAGAGAGAGAGATGAAGGAGAAGAAGGAAAAACGAAGGCATTGTTTATTGTGGTGCAAAATAATGAACTAGTTTTTTGATATGAAGTACACAACAAGGTCATTGAAGGTATGCTCCAAGATCCCATCCTATATGTAAGAAGTTTTGGTTTGCCATTCTTCATGGGATTTGCTGGGGCATTTGGAAGAAGCACAACATAAGAATATTTGACGGGACAATTAGTTCTTTGATATGAAGTACACAACAAGGTCATTGAAGGTATGCTCCAAGTTTCCATCCTATATGTAAGAAGTTTTGATTTGCCATTCTTCATGGGATTTGCTGAGGCATTTGGAAGAAGCACAACATAAGAATATTTGATTGGACAATTAGATCTCCTTCCGAGGTTGTTGAATCCATTACATTCAAAGTAGCTTCTTGGGTTATGGCATCAAAGGCTTTTAAGGGTCTTTCTATAAACAATCTTATAAGGAATTGGCATTCTTCTTGTATATTTCATGTTTCCTAGTATTTTCAGTTTTATTTTTCTCTTGTTGCTCTTCGTTTTTCCTTCCTTTTCTCCTTAATCGACTCTGTTGTTGTATATTCCCCCCCTCCTCCTTGCTGTTCTTTAATAACGCTGTTATTCACCCAAAAAAAAAAACTATAAAAAAAATGTTCTTTCAGTTGCCCAGCTTGATTTTCAACAGATTCATGTGCTCCACTAGAACTTGAAGGCACCCCATTTTGTCCCAGTCGGACCTGACATTGACGTCAGTTTTGGGCCTGTGCTTTAAAAATAAAAATAAAAATAAATAAAAAACACCTTAGAGGATAAAAAGACTGTTATATTCATTTTTAGATGGAACCCAAATAGTTGGGATAAGGCTGTTTGTTGTTGTTGTTGTTGTAGATGGAACCCACAGATTTCAAAACTTGCATGCATAAGCCATTTTCCATCTTTTAAAAAAATAATAATAATAATTGTTGTAAAATTACCAAGATATCTTTACATGATATTTACCGTGTGTTGAGACAAACAATGCATTTCCAGAAGTTGCAACCTACACCATTAAAACAGCACTTCAAACCCTTTTAATTTCCAAAACACCTTTGGGATTGGGTAAGCCAATAGGAAGATAGAACTAAAATAAAGGTACGATCCTGTGACAGCCATTGATCAGTTGGCTGGCATTGGGTAAAATGCTAATTCTGAAGCCACATTTCTTCTTCCAAAGGCTCCCATAAAATAAAATAAAAAGTCAATTCTAGAGCCCATTTTTTCAAATAGTATGTTTTAAAAGAAAATTTAGGTTTTAGAAACCTTAATTTTGAAATTACTAACCATTTTCTTCTGCAAAACCTTTCTATTTATAAAAAAACTCAAGCTTGATCATTGGATTCAAGTCTAGAGCAATCTGTCTGGAGGTTGTGCAAAACTCCCCTCTCCCCAGGGTCCTAGCTTGAATTAGTAACCTCCTCCTGTCCATCAACTAATATTCAGTCCCAGCACCCCTTTGACAGACATAATACTATCATAACATCTTCATTTCGAGCACATCTTGCTTTTATTCTGAGGCTAGGTACTCGAGTTCTCAGAAGGAGTCGAGCGTAACCCCGAACCTCAGGAAAGAGCATTTTCTAAGTTCTTTTGCAAGTATGCTATGTTTTATTAATTAATTTTAGTGTTTGTTTAGTGTGTTTTTGTTTGTCATTTAACTTCATTGCTTTCTTATGTTTTACTTATTTAATTCAGACACCTTTAAGAGCTATAATTTGCAGGTTCTATTCTTCTTAATTTGAATACTTTGTGTTTTGATAGTCCTTTTGCATATAATAATCAAGGCTGAATCCTCTGTAATTTATCAACTGAATTCTAAGTAGTTTACTTCTCAATGACCATTGAATTCGATTGTGTTTTTAAGGGATATAGCATGAACACATTTAGTTTTGTATTAATCTAGTTTTTAAAATTTACTCAATCTTTATCCCTCTGAGAACATGATGGCTAAGATCACATGACTTAGAGAGAATAGTTTTACTTAACTCTGCTATACATGTTTCTGTTTGGTTTTAGTATTTACTGTTGAAACCTAGAAAAACTGGAGATCATACATAATTGATTGGTTATGAAATAACTAATTTGATTATATTGTTGATCAAATATTATGAGTTGAGTATAATCGGGTGGACTTCAACCATTCAGTTGTGATTGGCTTGATTTTCTCAGAGTTGACAACAACCTCAGTTCTTTAGTGTTTCATGTACCTTTGGTTTTATGCTTCGATGTGTTTCATGGTTATTTTACTTCTGTTGTTAGTATAGCATGCAATGATCTTATTTCCAGTATATTTTCTCTTACTGTGAGTCAATTATTACTTGTAATTCTGGTGGGTAGGATTGGACAGCAGTAGATAATCTAAGCTAAATTCTCATGCATCATTTTTTTATTAGAAAAAAAATTTATTAAGAAAAAAAGTAAAAGATGGGGGAAAGAAATTCCCTACAAGAAAAACTGGAACAAAACAAACAAACACCCAAGACCCACCCACTCCTTACTAATCAATACCTTTAACAAAATTTCCACTCCTCAAAAGTTCCTAGCTACCCAACTTCTCACATCCCTCACATCTTCTAGCCGAATTGCCAATTTGTCTTTAACTCTTCAATACACTTTCTATGAAGGCTCAGCATGATCATTGAAAGCTCTATTGTTGCACTCCGTCCACAAAGACCAGCACACCACTGCCTGAACCATCCGCCAAATTGTTCTCCCCTTGGTTGAAAGAGCTGAAGATAAGGAGGCTTTGCACATCCGAGAGAGGAACTATAACACTCCGCATATACTTGCGTACATTTAGAATCATTTTGAAAGGCATGTTAGGGAAATTGTGGGTTTGGTGCAAGGAAATACATTTTTGATGAAATTTTATTTGGGTGTAAACAATTGATTTCTATAGCTTAAGATTTGTGTGGAAAAAAAAAATCCTGACAGGTCCTAATATCGGTTCTGAGATCGATCCTGAGACACAAGTCCTGAGATTGATCCTGAGATAGGTCCTGAGATCAGTCATGAAGCAGAAAAAACGTTCCGTACATCCTCGAAACTTGTGATGTTTGCGAGGTTTTTTATGGTTTTTCGCTAGAGACCTCTCTAAACACGAAACTAAGGTTAGGGCAACCTTCTAAACCTATAGAAATCCAAATATTAGAGAAAAAAGAGAAAATGAGAGAAGTTTTGAACGGCTTCGAGTGAAGAAAACCTAGGAAGAACAACAAGGATTCAAAAGGGTTTGGGAATTCCAATTTTTGTGCATAGGTAAGTAAATCTACATGATATACTTCGTTTTTAATCTGTTAAGTTCTTAGATATATGCTCTAATCTGATTTGAATGATTTTTGTTGAATGTTTTGAAAAAATCTAAGTTCTTCCATTATTGATTTGTTTAGTAAATTCTTGTTTTTAAACCGTACGCTGTAGAAGAAGAGATTTCCAGCAAGCTTGTTAATGTAAAATTTTCTAGTAAGTAAATCTACATGTTATACTTTGTTTTTAATTCATAGGACCTTAGATAGATGATCTAATTCGTATTTTATATCGATTTCCATCTGTTATTTGGCTCTCTATGTTGTAAATCTATAATTTTTTTTAAAGGATTTCTAGTTGGAACTTACTTTTTATTGAATATGTAAGAAGTCTCACAAGTCATACTTTGTTTTTAATCATTATGTTCATAGATTCTTGCTTAAATCCATGTTTTAAAACTGTTTTACATTGTTCACTTTGCTGAAAATTTTGAATGATTTATGTTTTAAGGAAAGTTAGGTTTACAACCAAAATTTTTGAAGGGATTTTTATTAGAAAACTAATTTGCATGAACTATGGGAGTGATTTTGAAGAATCTAATCCATCATGAAATTTTATTAATATTTCCTTCATCTCTTTGTTACTGTTCTAAACTATATGCTTTAGAAAAAAAATGATTTTTTTTTGGCAAGTTATGTGATCTCATATTTCTAAAGGGTTCTTAGAATTTTATGAAAGCTATTATGGATGAGTTGACTAGGCACATACAGGAGGAAGTGCCATGGTGTATGCTATTTGCTGATGATGTTGTGTTGA
>JAOXJP010229230.1:0-10988 GCA_025762735.1 Platanus orientalis | reverse complement strand
TGTGTTCTTGATTATAATAGTCGAAACTTCATGCTTCATCCCAACTTGCTTACTTTTACTTGTTAAATCCTTCTAGATTAAGCCAGATGGTTGTGAATGTTGTGTACTTCAAAGAACCTGTACTTCAAACCATTTTCACAGATTTAACTTCTCAGAGATTGGGTGCTTTGTCAAGAGTAGGCAAAAATCCCTACCACTTTATTTTCTGCTACCCAAAAACATTCATTTTTGGTCATGGTGAATGAAAATCAATTTTCTCATTCGCCAGTAATATCTTGGCTAATGGGGAACTAATTCCTCATTCGCCTACTAGCATGTGGGCGAATGGAGTTTTATTTTATCATTCACGCACGATTCTTAGATTTACGTTCTTTGAGAGCTAATGATGACTGACAGTGCACGTCTCTTTGATTACCTGTTGCGGTGAAGGAAAGGACGCTTTTGCCCTTATCAATAGGCGCACTCTTTCAAATCCCTTGTGTTCTGACCAAATTACCCCCATGGGTATAAAATGACTCCCTCGTCTTCTTCAGCCATTCTAAGAGATTCTAACTTTTGCCATTAACGAGAGCATGAAGCTTTTCAATCTTTTCCCTTTCTTTTACATTGGATCCTTGATTTCAGACCTTCAACCGTTGTCTTTCACCTTGGTGAACAAACAGAGGCTATTTTGCATCCTCAAACCATGGGAAAACCCCTCTATGTGAGTTCTTCATCTTCTTGAACCCAAAACCCTTTTTTGATCCTAGGTGAGTCATAGACCCTCGCATGCTCATTTCACTCGGATGGTTAGCTTGCTCTTATAAATATGATCCTCTTGGGATGTATTTCAAAGATTTTGGATCCATTTTGTTCCATGTTTGAGCCCTAAGGCACATCCAGGAGTCCCAGTCTTCGTCTTAGGCGATGACAGGGTTTTCGATAACCATTCGCCTCCTTTGGGCTGGCTTGAGTGGTTGCGAAACAGTCTCCCTATGTTCACTCGTGGGTTGAGGCACCTCTCATTTACGTTCTCCTTACTTGGTAAGATGTTGGACGCGAATGAATTGAAAGTTTCTCATTCGCCCACAATCAAGCGTCGTGACACTAGTCCTCGTTGTCACAAAAGTGTGTGCGAATGGAAACCGTAATCCACATTCGCCACCAAAAATATACACTCGCACAAATATTTGTAAGATGTTAAAAATGTACATACTCTCTTAAATTTCTGATTTTTGCTTATCTTCCTTGCATAGTTATGGCTCCCAGAATGAAACTTTTGTACGATCGGGAATGCCGCGAGAGCCTCCTTTCTCCAATTCGTTAAAAACATGAATGGGTTCATAGCTGAAGCCTTTTTATCTAGAATTCCTTGACCTGATAACAGATCATGCACCAAGTCCTTCTAACTGTATTAGGCACATCTGCAAGGGTTAGTGCCGTTTGGACGACCGGGCTCGCCGAGACAACTCAGTCCATGACACACTTATTCCTTCTATTGAGGAAGGGGAAACTCTTAAGGATTCTATTACCAGCAATTTTAAGAGCCTAATTCAAAAAATTCTCTTGGGAGAGGCGGCATGGGTCGGCCGCAATTACAAAGAATCTTCTTTCTTCTTAGTCGGAGGAAGGAAATGCGAAGCTATCATCGAGCATTGCCTTAATCATTACCGCACGGAGATAGATGTTGTTGGAATGACCGAAGCACTACGCGGTTCCATTGGAAACTTCGATGAGCATCATGCGATGGTGATAAAGGCAATTTCAAGGTGGTGCCCCTATACTAACACCTTTCTATGTCAATATGGGGATCTAGGGATCTTGTTGTGGGAATTCATTGGCGTAAGTCACTTACCTTTTGAGGGGAGGTTAATGGAGGAGTACATTCCCTTCAAAAAACATTTCAACACTTTCCACTACATTCCAAAGACTTCCAGATATTTTTTGAGTTCAATGATGTGAGCGTTCCATATGGCAGCTGGCTTAGCCATATTTTTTCAGGGTCCTTCGGGCATGTCTGCTAGGGATAAACCTCTACCATGAACCAAGGATAATATTCGACGAAGTGTCGATCTTTATGGCTTCGCATTCTTAGCTGGGGTTTATGTAACTTTTTTTAGTAGATGGGCTCTCCTGAGTAATGTGGGTGAACATATTCACCCTGGTGTGTTCATTGTTGCCACTAATCTTGCTGACAAGATATGCATGAACTTAGTGGTCCCTGGTATCTACTACTTATATAGTGGTTTACGAGATATTATAGAAGTAGGTCTCCGAGAAGGCTAGACCAGGGAGAAGCTGGTGTACTTTCCCCTTCAGTATTTTTATGCGTGGTTGGGGCTGCACTTCCCTTCCATTTATCAAAAAGGAGAGAGAGACCTTTACAGGATCGCATACATCAACACTTTAAAGAATCATAGAGCAGAGATGGTGTTATGCCCTACCGCATTGTTTTGTTTTACTCAGAAGCTCATCCTCATCCCAGATCACTTATTTAGTAATCAGACCCTAACAGATGACGGGTCGTTATCGGGAGAGGCTTGGGCATACTTTTACTCTCTCGGGAGTGGCGAATTAGCCTAGAGAAGGGACAACCATTTTCATGTAGAGGCCTACAACCCTTACAGATTTGGTCATCAATTCTCCTGCTTCCAATGACTTGTTTCCCTCCCTACCCATATGAAAGTAGCACGTAAGGTGACCACTCTGGAGAGGATTCAAGAGGCCTACCTATTTTTTGTGAGGTCGGGGACAGATAACTAGGCAGTTATACTTAAGGAGATGGCCGAGTAGGATAACCTTCAGTTCAATTACCGTTATGCCAAGTGGTGGTATAATTCATTTTTTCCTGTTGTAAGATATAATGAGGACAGGGCAAATTCCAATGTTATTTTTTATGACAGTCAAGGAACCGTAATAATGGCTGACATGTCTCACAATAAGACTTTAACCCAAAAGACATTGGTCGTGCAATGGCCCAAGAGATCTAATAAGCGGCCACGGGGCCATCAGGAAGATAGAGAGGTGATTCTACCATCTCCCTCGGCCACTGAAGAGGACGAAGAGGAAGAACAACCCCATAAACCAAAGTGGAAAAAAGGTGTGAGAAGCAAGTCTCGTGGAAGAAAACCCTAGTATATCCTAAGGATGATTTTAAAGATATTAAGGGTTATCCCATTGAAGAACCTCGACAGCCAACAAAAGGGGTAGAACGACATGAAATACCCTCTACTAGAGAATTCGTGTCAGGGGGCAAGACTTTTGAGGATCGTATACAGCTAGCCAACATATTTCCTGTGATGCAAGAGTAGGGCCTAGTGCAACCTCTTAGTTTCCCTTCCTGTGTTTCCACAGAGCGAAGGGTTGTACCCGAGAGTCACGATGAATGAGATGTTGCTCCTATCAAGCCCAGGGCATCTAAAAGATCAAGAGGACCATTGGGTATTCAACATTATGCATCCCACCATCAATTGTACGGTGTTTACAGCGTAATTCTATGAGAGATGGTGACACTGTGGGAGCACGGGGCATCTGTGCAAGATTTAATTGTTACCATGAATTGTTATGCCTTAGAGGGTCATTTTCTGGATTACGCCTTCAAAAGAGTAACTGGCATCACAAGGGAGCTTCTAGCATATTTCCTTATCGGTCAAGACATTTCATCAGTGACCCACGACTCACTTCCCAGTCTTATAGAGAATATTAAGAAGGAGCTAGCGACCATAGGAAGGAGTTTACCCTTTGTTACATCTGAATCTGCTCATGGGACAGTGGAGAAATGCCTGGGAGAAGATAAGGCGTTTCATTTTGCAGTCGAGTGTTATCTTGCCACCAATCAGCCTGCTTATCTTGGTGATGAGCCCATCAATGTGGAAGAAGCAGTGGCTCAGCTCTAGCAAGCCTATGTCCCTTTCAAGGGGAAGGACGTAGTCGAAGATGCTGAGCCCTATGTCCCTTACGGTCGAGTATTCGAGAAGTGGGTGGGTCTTCTCGTACACTTTTCAAACAAGAGCCATGGAATCCTCCTTTACCCACACCCGTCGAAGAGCATGTTCAGGTATACTTGTGACCTTAGTATATTTACTGCTCTGAGTTTCTTTATTCTCATGACTATTTTGTTTACAAGCCTCCACCAAAGAATTAGCGGAACCGATGCCCCCTGAAGTACAGAGACTGACTGTTGATAGGAGTCACCCTTAGGTGATTCAGGTGACTAAGACAGGACCATCATGTCCCGAGGCTAGATTTGCCAATCAGCCAAGCGGACAAGATTCATCCCACCATGACTCTTGAGGAGCAACAAGACTTAGTCGAGTCCGTGCTAAATTTTAAAGAAACAAATATGAATTCCTTGCAAGATTCTGAAGGGTTTATGGGTCTTCATATGCCCTCTGACAACCTATGGGACATGGTTATGTCAGGAATAGTAGAATTTGTGGATTATGAGGACTCTGAGAAGGATGACTAGAGACATAGTGACGATTCTAGGGAAGAAGTTCCACTGATCGATGAGTCAGGAAACACTGGAAAAGGTCTTGATGAATCACTTCCAATTGCCGCTGGGACAAGTGACCAAGTTACCAGGGATACATATAAGGAAACTACTACTGATGTTAAGCCCTTTGACTCTGCCAATGTGAGGATGTCTGGAGCTCATGGCCCTCCTGAAACCAACGAGTCCCAAGACAGGGCTATTAGCGCGGCCGACGAACCTATGGCTCCATCCATCAATGATACTCTCGTTACTTTAGGTGTTGAGGGAGATGACATTGTGGTTGATAAGGCACCAATTGTAGAGGCAATTTAGGAAGAAGACCCAGTCCGAGAGGGGTTAACAGTTGACATAAACCCTCCAGAGTCATCTGTAGTAGACGAAGACCATCTTTAGGATGAAACAACCTCTAAAAAAGATATATATATTTTTCTTTTCATACCATTCATGTTATTCATGCATGTCTACCCATGTACGAAACGTTTCTTTCGTATTCAGTCCAGCTGCTGAGGCGGAGCTCCTTGCAAGGTGGGATCCTATTGAAATCCCTCTCATGGGTCATGGTAAGCTTTTCTTCTTATTGTGAGCGCATTTTAGCATACCATTGCTAACACTTCTTCATTTTACTTGCCCAGATGAAATCGTGAGCACCGTTAACGTCATCAAGAGTTCTTCTAAAATTACCTCAGCACACGTAATTCGCCAAGAGCTACTTGCACATATAACAACCTTAATACCTTCGTCTCCTGATCACACCAGTACCAGGGATGAGGTGTTAGAGGCTTTGGCCGAGGACGTAGAGACCCACATTCACAATGATGGGTTTCGACAAGGAATAGAGATGTATTTTGTGTCTTTGATTAGGCAATCATTGCTAGTATCGAAACCTGCAAGTATCGGGAGCAATGCCAAGGCCCAAGCTAACTTAGACGTTGTAGAGGCTGAGAGGAAGACCTTGATGGAGAAGCTAGATCAAGTTTGCAATTCAGTGACTAACATCGACAATGACTTGGCCAGTGCCCAAGAGGAACTGATGAGGGTGCAGGCTCGAATTGAGGCTCTCACAGCCACTCGGGAAGTGAGAGCAACAGAGGGGAGTACACTTGAATCAAGGATTTCTATAATTTCCTCCATCATAGATCGCCTTCGTGAGTAGCTCGTCAAGCGAGGTGATCAAATTCAATCTTCCTTAACCGAAGAAGAGACTTTATGCAAATGCTTCCTTTTCGCCTTCCCAAAATAATGTAATGGGGAGGATGTAAGAACTTTTTGTGAAATGAAAAAAAAGATAATGTTTTGTCTTTTATTATTTTGTCTTCCTTGCTTCTTTCCTTGAACTATTTTTTTTACTCAACATTGTGAGAGTAGAGTAAAACCAACTTTATAAGAGTTGAATATAACTGGCATTATAAGAGTCATGCTTGCTTGACATTGTGAGAATCAAATCTGGTAGACATTATGATAATCATATATTATTTGACTTTATAAGAATCAGATATGGTGGACGTTATAAGAGTCAGATATCATGGGATCACCTACAAACACTACGGGCATTATAAGAGCCATATATTGTGTGACATTATGGGTTGACTTTAAATGTCAAGTACGATTATTCTTTGGCATTATAAGAACCGAATATGGTTGACGTCATTATAAGAGCCATATGTTGTGTGACATTGTAAGGGTCACAATGGGTTGTCCTTAAAGGTCCAGTGCGATTGTTCCTTGGCATTATGAGAGCCGAATATAGTTGACTTTATAAGAGTCAAAGATCAAAAGTCACAGTCATGTCTGCTTCTTTTTTTTTAGGTATCGCTCCCTTCATGTTAAATGCCATAGTAATATATTCATATGTCCCTGAAGTGGTGCTAGTGTGGTCCTACTGCCAACGATCCTAGATTGTCACTTTGCAAAAGATGCTTAAGTGGCACAGGCCAAATTTGGACCATCGCAACGTGATGCCATTTATCCTTTGATTATCTCTTCGAGATGCCCCTTTTTGAGAGATTGCAACCGTTCATGTTTATAAATAAGAGGATTGCTCATGTTGCTCCTCTCATACTTTTGTTTTGTGTTGTAGACATGGCTCCCAAAAGAAAAGTTGCCAGTGTTCCCAAAGTTGGGGAACCGTCCGGGTCACGTATGAAGCGAGATGGGTCCTCTTCACTCGAGAGGGAGGGTGCCGAGCCTTTACTTGACCACGATATTTCTTAAGTCCCTTGCTCATTCTATGCTTGGTTCTCATAGTCTGATACTGCTGATTTCTTTTACAAATATAATCAGGATACCCGTAACTGGAGAGGTGGAGGCAAGAGTTACTGAGGCTCACCACGAGCGTGATGCATTGATTAGGCGTTTAGTCGGCCTATCCACTGAGGAGGCGGATACTTATTTTGTCCGTCAAGAAATCTTAGACATGTTAGACTGTATAGAGGCATGTGTGTACAACTCTGAATTCAGAGGCACGGTGATGTCTCCTGATGCTTTGTCTGAACTTTGTGAGGCAAAGGACATCAAGGTGTTGAAAGGACCAGAGCATGACGTTCATCTGCGCCTCCAGGAGGAAGAGATCAAAATGGCTGACTTAACTGTCAAACAAACCCAAGTGTTGAACGAGATTGGACCACTAGTGAGGGATGTCAATGAGTTAATGGCGCAGGTGGAGGCATTAAAGGAATGCTTCAACAAAGTTATGAATCGCCTAGAAACTCGTAAGAGGTTTGTCGATCATGTGGGCAATTTTATTCGCTGAACCATTTATATAGTGGACCATTGCAGGGGCAAGTTAATGGGCCGAGAGATGGACCGACACAATGGAGTTTGCAGGGAGACTATTCATAACCTCAATGTGGCATAATCAAATGTCAATGCAGTGAATGACTCCCTAGAGGTGAATGCAGAAGTGTTGCCTTCATTGCGTGTCAAACTCCTGGGTTTCAGTAGCCTTGACTCAGCGAGGGACTGAGAGTAGTGTGGGGAGCTAGGGCGGAGTGCCTTCCATTGTAGCAGCATCTTATATTAATAAAAAATTTAATTTTCGTCAAAATTTATGTGCCTTTCCTATTTTCTTAAATTATATTTTCATGGTTTCTCCTTCCCCCTTTGAGAAATGTGTCATGTAGCTATAGAGCAGAGTGATATAGTTCTCAAAGAGAGACACTGGGGTGGGTGATGATGGGGCTACGCCTGTCCTGTTATGGCAGGTTGCCTACGTACCATGAAACAGGATCAAACCCGACCGTAGTTTGATTGTGGGATTTTGGGTATTTTGTCCCTTTTTTGCCCCTAGTGGATGTCCACTAGGACTAGGGTTCGCTTAATTTTTTCATCGCATTGCCATTACTAGTTTTCAATGTGATCAGCGAAGATTTGATCTTGTCATGAGTGGATTGTTTTACTCGTGGTGCCCATGCTGGTTTTCGCCACGCCCTTTCCATCACGCATAATGCATATGTTTCCCTTTTTTCCCTTAGGATCCCCTAACCTAAGACTAGGGTTTGCCTACTTTTTGCATCTCATTACCATTGTTGGTTTTTACTGAGATCAGTAGCAATTTTTTTTAAGGGGGTGTGGTTGCATCTCATTACCTAGACTGCCTATGTACCTGAATATGACAAGATCAAACCAACGTAGTTCCCTAAAGGCCATTATCAGCCACTCTAAGGATAGTATTTCTTCAAGAATCTAGCATTGGTAACTGGAAGGATTTGATTACCTTCCACATCGCGAAGCAGGTATGCACCATTAGGAGAGGTCTTTCCAACAACCTATGGACCGTCCCATTTAGAGGCGAATTTGCCCTCTTTTCTCCTTGTGGGATCGAGTGACGATTACACAAGGAGTACCAACTCACTATTGGTAAAAGAACGGAGTTTGACTTTCTTGTTGTAAGCTCGTGCCATGCGGGCTTGATATAATTCCAATTGTTGTTATGCGGCGAGCCTGGATTCATCAAGGGTCTTCAGTTATGAGACACGAATATTGACGACCTCTGTTTCTTTCAGGTCGTCCTATATAGCAACACGTAAAGATGAGACCTAGATTTCAACTAGAAGAACTGCCTCTGCTCCAAACACCAAGGAATATGGGGTTGCTTGTGTAGGTGTACGAAAAGTAGTGTGATAAGCCCAGAGAGCCTTAGGAAATCGCTCATGCCAGTCCTTTTTGTGTTTAGCTACCATCTTTTTAATGATCTTACAAAGAGTTTTATTAAAAGCTTCCGCTAGACCGTTAGCTTAAGGGTAGTATCAGGAAGAGTGCTCCAAATCGATGTTGTATTTTGCCATAAGTCGGTACAGAGGTGAACTCACGAATGGCTGCCCATTTTCAGTAATTATATGATCAGGGACTTCAAACCTATAGATTTGGTGGACTTTGATAAACCAAACGATGTCAAAGGCTTTAATTTCTTGCAGGGCAACAACCTCTACCCACTTGGAGAAATAGTCTGTTGCAGTAAGAATATAATGATGCCCTTTTACAGAGGTCAGGGTAATGGGTCCCACTATATCCATTCCCCACTTTGTCCTAAAAGATTTGAAATGAACCGTCAGATATACATGAGTTTCCCCTACAATCTCTTAAGTTCAGATATGTTCCTCGGTGTTGGCATTTCGACTATGGCTCTAATTTTCTTAGGATCTATTTTGATTCTCTTATGTCGAATGATAAATTCGAGAAATCACCCTGATGATATGCCGAAAGCACATTTTAGATGGTTCATTTTCAAATTATAACGACGAAGCCGTTGACAGACCCAGTCTAAATCAGTAATATGATGCTACCTGAGTTTTGTCTTTACAACCAAATCATCAACATAGCACTCACCGCATCATGTAATAGGTCCTCAAATATGTAGGTCATTGCCCTCTGATAAGTAGCACCGACATTCCTTAGATAAAAGGGCATGACTCTGTAACAAAATATTCCAATCGACGTATGTCAGCACCCAAATTTTGACTCGGGTCATGTGATAGCATAAGGACAACATAATAGTGTTTAAGCATAAAAAATCTAAGCACTCTTGGCTTAGGAAGAGCAAACCTAGACTCTATAAAGCTGGGCACCCCCATAGAAGTCTTTTCAGATGTTTCAGTCGCAAAGGAACCATTCAAAACACCCTACCTTAGTTCGAAAAGCACCACTTCAAGGCAAACCCTAAACTCACTCAAAAGCACCATTGGGACTTTGAAGGTCCACATTTTAGAACCTCATTCAAGTCATTAGTAAGTTTTCCACCTCCTGTAAGCCTTTCACCAGTAAAGCATCATAGTTAGAAGAATTACCATTTTATCCTTCTACCCTCAAAGGCCTAATACTCACTATTTGTCATCCAGATCGCTGAATTTCTTTGCCTACATAAGCCTTCTTGTCATGAAGCATCACAGGTAAAAAAATTCACATTTTCACATTTTCACATTTTTCGACCTACGAGCAAAAAATTACCATTTTACCCTTTCTACTCAGAGAATGATCTCTGGACCCTCAAAGGACCCCTGGAGCCTCTCCCATGGTCTAAATGGTGTAATTTCAGAACTTATGCATCCCTAAGTCTCTCTTCTTCAAAGGACTCATCATAGTGCAGACACTGCTCAAGAACGGCAACAGCCAATTTCTCAATCTATGATAACCCTGACCAAGAAATGACCATTGCTAGAGCTCTCAGAAACTCATCCGATCTCCGAATCCAGAAAGGTCAATCGCCATATCTCTGCCTCAGTCTTAACTTCAAATCTCTAGGTCTAAGAAGAGAGTTTCAAAGTCTTGAACCTCGATGAAATCTCAAATCTTCTCCAGAAGGGCAAAAGGTTATTTTTCCACTTTTTACTCTGATGGAGTCAGAATATTCTCTAGACCTCCAAATCGAGATCAGTCGGTGTCCATTTCTTTAGAATCATGAAGCCTTCAAAAAACTGTCTAAGGAGTCAGGGCTTTCATAAAATCTATCTGCCAAGATTTCCTCAAATACTCCAAAAAGCACGAAGAATCAGGTTTAAAAATCGGGTGCTTGATCGACTCCCGGGAACGCATCTGGAATTAGAAATTCAGATAGTTGTTGGTTATACCACTATAAATTCAAAGCCTCAAAACTATCAGAATTACACTAATTTGTAGAAAATCCATGACTTAAGCAGTCATTTCTGCCCAAACCTAGAAAAAGTGTGTTTTGTCTGTATTTGGCACTCAGAACTCCCTTAAAAGTTCTCCCAGACTCAGAATGCAGCAGAGTCAAAGTTATTATCTCAGTCTCACCTTGGTCTTCGATAAAGTATTCACAAACCCCTAGTTTAAGAGATGTCTGACCATTTAATTTCACTCAGCTTCAGGCAGCTACAAAAATCTAATTTGTTCAAGCGACTCTGCTTCGAAAAGCTCCTGGCAGTTGCCCAAGAATCCAGCGGCCGATTTGTTAACTTTTGTAGCTCCAAAACTTTACAAACTTCAAATCTCCTAGATATGGCCCAAAGATACATTTTATAGAAAAACCAGCAGCATCTCCTATGCAATTTTGTCAAAT
>JAOXJP010229229.1:0-24978 GCA_025762735.1 Platanus orientalis | reverse complement strand
CCCAGAATAGGTCTAGGCCACCCCCTAGTTTAACACTAGTGGTAGAGGCCACTCCCTCCCCTTGTGTTAAAGGTCTTTTTCCCTATTCTTTCCTTCATCTTTACTTAATTCTAAAGTTTTGAGTTGCTGAAAATTTAACGACTTGCACAAGAATCACCACTCTTTCATCAAATTCAACTTTTTTGTCAAGTATTCATGCCTAAATCATGTCTTAGTGTTGGATGACCCTGTTTGAGGTAAAAGATAGCATCAAGGTTCAATCTCCTTCAAGTTCCAACTGAACTTTTCAGCACCAAGCGTTAAATTACATGCTGGAGCAGTTCTAGTAGATCGTGATCCAACTCCAACAGCCTAAGGATTTTGAAGATCTGACACCTGTAGGATGTCCTAAGTGCTTGGAAGACCATCACTGTTAGGGAAGCTTGCTGAAAACTTCATCCAAGTGAAATCCATTCTTGGAATTGTTCAAACCAGGCGTTACCTCATCCTTCTAGATAGATTTGCAAGAATCAACACCAACATCAAATAGCACTAGCTTGTGATGATTTGAAGAAATCCCAAGCAAAGTCATCCATTACAGGCGTGAATCTGTCAAAAGAAGTACCAACACGAGATCAGCCCCTGCTCCGTCTTCAAAGTTTCATGAAGTTTGATTTTCCAAGGGTATTAGAAACCCCTGGGCGATCCTAAAGGGATAGGATTCCATCCCTAATGTTTTGAAAATTCAAAAACCCCATGTCTAGGATATCTACATAGGCGGCACATCTTCTAAACGGGTGATTTTACGAAACCACTTCATACTACCTAAAGAATAGGGATTTGCTAGAAGGATCACCACATGCCTCTTCGGGACTCTTGGGTGACACTACTGGGTGGGTCCCATCTGAGAAAAAAAAAATACATATATATATTATTCCCAAGGACTGGCAGCACTAGTTCTGAAGGAGAGAAAATTTTGAAGTTTTGGGAAATCTCTCAAATCGGGTTTCTAGATCTGGAAAATTGATCACAATCGATCCTAACATCATCCAACAGGCATTCTACATCAAATTCAGGTATTTCTTCCCCTATTTTGGCTCTCTTTTCGAATCCCCAAATTTTAGGGACTTTTGGTATATTTGGCATAAGGCCTAGACCCAAGTTTTTATTTCCTTGGCTTAAACTAATCATCCCTAAAATATTATAATTGACAAAATGTATCTTGGATTCATTTTTATTTATTTATACCGTCTCCAGGATAATCTAGGTTGTTTCCCTTTCCTTCAGCCTAATTTAGGCCATTTGGAAAAAAATTTAGACATAATAGTTTGGATCTAGGCCTAAGCCTAATTTTTCTTTCCCCAAAATAACTCATAAAAATAAACATCACAATTAGGTCTTTGATTGTTTAGTAATTTTGTAATCCCTAATTTGTTGATTGCATATGAACTTAATTTAAAAAATTGTCTGAATTAGCATGTGAACTTGCGAGTAGGAATCTTGTTTATTTTTCTTTATTACTTTATCAATTTTATTCCTATCTCCTAAGCACACTCACTATCCTACATACACGTTGCATCAAGAGGTCTGTTCACATTTCGCTTCGAAAACATGTGGTTATCCCATCCTTAGTTTCTTAATGAGTTATCTCTTTGGTGGTCAGTTTAAGTAGCAGGTTGGCAAGGTTTTAGTTTCGTTAAGAAACTCCAAGCAATCAAAGCAAAACTGTGGATTTGGAACAACGAGGTTTCTGGAAATATTAAGGAATCTAAACCAAAAATATCTTTAGATTTATAGTTTTTTTTTCGATAAGTAAATCACTTATTTATTCATTGTCAATTTGTAAAGGAGATTTGGTGCTATTTTCTTCACTCTTTTGGAATGTGTATAGCTTTTCCCTAAGATATAGGTGACTTCATGTGGAGTTGGTTCCTTGCTCCTTTTGGCAAGAGGGGCAAGCTTCTTTGTAGATATGTGCTTCTTGTTATAGTTTGGACCATTTGGGCGGAACAGAATAGCAGACTTTTTTGGGACAAGAGAAGGGACCTCTGGCATGTTATTGAGATGATATGAGTCTCTTATCAGGGACCTTCTTGTCATTGCTTATTTAGTCCCTCATGCTCCTCAGATTAGACATGTCTGGAGTCCCCTCCAGGATCCGACCCTAATAATTAACTTTGATGTTTTCTCCTTGGGAAATCCAAGGCCATTGGGCATTGGCGGTATCCGTAGGGATGTCCAAGGTACATGTATCTAGTCATTTTTTGGGCTGGCAGGTATGGGGGATGCTATTACAGCAGAGACAAAGGCTCTACTGTACAGTTTGAGATGGGTCATCTCTATGGGTCAGCACCATCTCCCCTTAGTGGTGGAGGGAGACTCAATCCATGTAATAGGATGGTTGAAAGAGGGTTGCAAAGGTCCTTGGAGGATTGCCCATCTCGTCAGGGAAGCAGTTTCTCTTGCTTCATCCATGAAAATCTCATCCGTTTGGATCCCAAGATAGTCCAATTCAATTGCGGATGGGTTGGCTAAAAGGGGGGTTCATGGGGACCATGTATATAGGACTCTTGACATCCAATTCCATTATGTAGTGGTTCTTTTGGGGGAATGTCCCCTTTTCTTTTACAGTTTTTTCATTTCTTTCCTTTTTTCTCTGTAGTCCTCTCTTTCCGTTGTTGTGTTTCTTCTTATTCTTCCTTCAATGAAATTCATTGTCATTCACCAAAAATTAAAAACTTTTCTTCTAAATCTTTCTTCCTAGTCCTTTCTGAATCCAACCATCCCACATCTCAATGCCCATCAAAAAAGGTATGGCTTCATTTGGTGCCTCCTTTGTATGGACTGCAGTTCTAAACCGGATTAACACAATGGATACTTCAGAAATAGAGATCATATAAAGTGTTATCTCCTTGTATGTTTATTCCTTGTATGAAAGAAGGGGAATTTGGAAATCGTATACTGATTCATTGTAGCTTCTCGAGATCCATTTGGAGTCATCTCATCTCAGACTGAATGGAATGAAGGTTTCCTATGTCCTTGGGCTATGCATGGAGCATTTTGGGGGGCATTTGGAAAGACAGAAATCACAAAATATTTGAAGAAAAGAGGAGGGCTAGCTGAAGTGGCGGAATCGATTGTATGCGAAGTTGAAGGTTGGGTGTTGAAGTCCGAAGACTTAAAGGGTTGTCTATCAATGACTTCATGCAAGAGGCTGGCCTACATTCATCTTTGCAAAGCTCTTCTCAATCTAGAACAGCACCTTCAGTATGGAAACCTCCACCTTGAGTTATATACTCAAGCTGAACTTCGATGGTTCTTTGTTGGGAAACCCAGGGCCTGCTGGTTTTGGGTCCAGCATTTGGGAATGGCGGCAGCAACATGGTGGCTCTGTGGGGGTGGTGATTTGACTAAAACAGAGGCTGTTGCTTTACTGATGGGCCTTTGGGAGCTAATCTTTGGGTGCTCGTGGCAGCATTGTTGAGGGGGACTCTTTGGTGGTGGTCAGTTGGGGAGAAGGTAAAAGTTTGGGTCTGTGGCACTTGTTGCAAACCATATACGAAACTAGGGAGTTGGTTCAGGAGATGAACTCCTCATTCTCTCATGTTCCAAGACATAGGCAAGAAATTGCCGATGGTTTAGCAAAATGGGGAGCAGCTCTATCACCTATGTATAAAGGGCACATTATCTCTTTCTCTTCGTCTTTGTAATCCTTTATATACTTCTTTTTACCATTGCGTAAGTGTAAACCTTCATGCATTCCTATAATTTTTTTCTCATAGTGAGGTGAAAAAAGAATATGAAACCTAGAACAGAAAACTGTTCAGGATAAATGTGTTCTCTTCATTCATGGTTCCTTTATGACAATTAGCAAAATGAATTAGATGGTGTGGTGATTCCTTGTTTCCCACTGAAATCACTCGGGTCCTTCCAATCTTCTCTCCACACAACCTCAGACGCTCACTTTGTTCTCTCTATTCTCATTTTGATTAATTCGTTGCTTATATTGGTTGAACTTCATATCTTCCCTATTTTGAATCCTTGACAGTTAAATAAGATGTGGAAGTATGAGAACATGGTAATAATGAGATGTACTTGATGTTGTACGGAATTTTAGTTGTGTGTGCGTGCAGTTATGGGTTTGCATGCACAATTTGATATATGTAGAAGAATAATAAGGTGTTAGGATGACATTCAATATGTGCTTTGGATTATAGGTTAAGAGGTTTGATTAGCTCACAGTGGCAATCAGTGATGCATATGTCTTGGTAGTTTCTTTTCTTGTGCAATTGTGTTTGAAAGGGCTGTATAATGTGGGTTGAGAATTAATATTTGATTGGTGTGTGTGTGTGTGTGTGAGAGAGAGAGAGAGAGAGGATTCTTTCTCTATAGAATCTTTTCATTGGGCTTTGGACAATGAAGTGTTAATAAAGAAGCCTTTTCCTGTGACCTACCCATTGAGTCTTTAACTGCCAGCTTTTCAACATAGCCTTTTGGCAGCTACTGAGTTCTTCATATAGAAAAGAATGGTAAGATTCTATCTGGTATAGCACTCGGAAATGTAATGACAGTAGCTTCTCATGATTATCAAGTCATTCACAGAGAGATCAACCCCAGTAGCTGCTATTCTTCAATGTTCCACTTTCAAGAATCCAAAGTTGCTAGAGTTAAACGTTATAGCACCTGTTGTAGAGTACCCAGGGAACACTGGAGATGAATGACAATCAGAGACAGGAATCACACTGTAAAGGAAAAGGAAAGCATCTGCTATGGCTTAGATTCAGGGAGATAAGGAGTGAAAGGTCCCATACCTTTAAACTTAATGGTTGTGGTATCTTGCTGGAAAATAGCAGGATTGCAGATTTATCCTGTGTTGCTAGGAGAAGTGCCCTTTCTTACCTGTGGGGACAGCAGAAGCTATAAGGAAATTCTGGTAAATAGTGATTCGCACAAGAGGAGTTTTTTTTACGGCAATAATAAGGAGTTTCTGACAGTCGATTGCAATAAAATTGAGGAAGCAGAAGAGAGAAAATGTTGTCTAGAAGGAGAAGCAAGCAATGTTCTAGCGATCACATTTCTGGAAAGAAAACATAGGAAATCCTAGGGGATATGATAGAACAAATTCTGAATGATATGTTGTTGTTCGTGTTTCCCTTGAGGCAGAAGCAAATTGGGTCTTAATAGTGGATCTATAAGGTGAAGAGATGTATTAGACGATGTTATTTACCTGGCCTAAGGAGCTTTTGTTGAAGGCAGACAAATTCTGGATGAAATTCTGATTGCAAATGAGTGCATAGAGGAGGTGAGATTAGGGTGTATGGGTATTGAGTGAAAAATCAATTTTGAGAAGGCATTTGTTTTTGTGAATTGGGATTTTCTAGGTTATGTTTTGTGTCCAAAGGGGTGTAATGCGAGGTGGACAAAATGGATCAATGGATGCCCATCTTTGCTGCTGTACTGGATCCGTACATATTTTTTATATAAATACAAGTGTGTGAGAGACATACTCTCTACTCATGATTTCTACCTCTTGCATCTCTCATTCTCCTCTTCTTCTATTTTTTGCTACTTTTCTTCTTCTTTTCCTCTATTACTGCTGCAGGTTTTCTATTGTATGATGACCCTTGTAAAATCCACTTTCTTGAATTTACCTATTTCTATGTTTTTGTATTCAAAACTTCATTGAAAGTGATTGGAAGAGAATCAAATAGATTCAGATAAACTTGTTATAGGAACCAAGGGAATTCAAAAAGGACCACCTAAATTAATTGGGAGATTGTTTGCAAAAAAGAGGTGGTTTGGGATTAGCAAGAATGATGGAGAGGAACTTCACTTTGCTTGGTAAATAATTGTGGAGATTTTTTTTTAACAACCTCAATAGTTAATATGGCATTCAGTATTTTGAAGCAAGTATTGGTTACAACCTAATGTTCAGATTCCAATATTTAAATTCCCTTCTATTTCTTTAGAAAAATATTAGCTGGTTTCTTCCTATTTACTCTAATTAGATGTCATGTAGGCATCAGGGATAGAATTAATTTTTTTAAGGACATATTGTATGTTAGTCTTCAGTGGTTTTGGGTTCCTCATCACCCTCGTAAGAAAGAAAATTCCATATCTTATTGTTGTCCACAACTTCTCAGTCTATTATGGTGTTTGGGTCTTTGTAGAGGCCTCAGAGAAGGCGAAGTAGGGAGTTTCTATTCTTAGAATCCTTACAGGTGGTGTACATTTTAGGCTGAGTTTGGTCCTTGGAAACCATGGAAAAATTTCTTTCAAATCATAGTTTTGTCCATAGTTAATAGAGCGAGAAGCGAAAGTGGGAAGCAATGCGAATTACGAAAGTGAGAAGTAGTAGATCCTTGGGAAGCGAAAAGCAAAAAATGATAATAAAGTAAATAACTACAAGTTATAATCAATAATTTCAACTACAATAAAATAAAGTGAAATAATGAAATACAGAAAAACCTAAAAGCTATACTATGTAAGTACAAAGAATCATGACATAAATCAATGTGCAAACCATTTGTTATTAGTATGGCCAATCATACTTTAGATTTTACCATCAGATTTAAATCTTTTTTATTAGACAAATATAATAATACAAACAAAAAATTCAATACTAAAATCTTTTTCTCTCTCTACAAAATTGTTAGTAAATCTCAGATATTATTTTATTCAATGCTAACAGTATAGGATTTTTATTAAATAAAATACAATATTGTTTCTTGGATTGCTTCCCATACAATTCTCTAGACGTTTCTGCTTGCTTCTCCAAAGGATTCCACTTATTTCCCTCAATAGTTTTCATTTGCTTCATATGCTTCCCACATTTGGGAGTGGGAAGCAGAATTGAATTAGCTTCCCAAACGAGCTTCGCTGGAAGCGAGTTTCCAACCTTGTACTTAGTTTCCCTGAAATTATGGATTTGTCTCAAGTTAATGGTGTACAAGAGTCATTTGGAAACTTTTGATTCCATCAAATTACAAGGTTTTGGTTGGGAGATCACTTTTTTTTATCGGTAAAGAAAATAATTTATTAAAAGCAAAGAGAGGCAAAGTGCGAGCAGTACAAACAGCCCTCCAAGATAGCCTTAGATACAAATCATAGAATCCCACTCAAAAATGCAAGCTGAGAACCAACTATCTTTGAATAAAGGGAGATGAGACACCCATCAATACATAAGTGACAATGCCCCATTCTTTAGTCTATCCTTCCTACTTAGCTTGCCATCGAAGATTATAGCATTTCACTTTAACTAAATAAACCAACAAACAATATGAGGCACACAACCCCACAACACCTTCCCTCTTGGAGATAAATCTCTCATGTCCAATCCAAACCAGCACTCCAGCAAGGCTGCCACAGTTTCCGGCATAACCCACTCCTTAAAGCAAAAGAGCCAGATTGGGGAGGAAATCGGGGAGTGAACAAAAAGGTGTCTTACCGATTCACATGCTGACATGCAAAGGTAGCAACGATTTGCCAATTGCACACAATGCATAAGATTGTCTATGGTCAGTGGCGTACTACAAAAAAAGAAGCCATAATAGGAACCATAGTTTTGAAAACCGGATTGGACTGAACAGTCCGACCCGGTTTGATCGGAATCGGCACCCTAAACCATCGATCAAAATTTTGGGATCGGTATCGGGATTGGACAGGGCTGATTCCGATCCGATCCATGTCTAGATCAGGTGATCCTTTCATCCTTGAAAGGATCGGCCGATTTGAGGTTAAAAGGTGTAAAATGATGATTTGCCTTGATTGGCGAATCCCGATCTAATCCGACTGATCCTCTGCTAAAGCCGATTGGACATAGGGGTTGGGCGATCGCAATCCGATCTGGGCGATCCCAGGCTAGATTGGCCGATTTTTCGAACCATGTCTTAAATGGTTCTATAGAAGCTTAAAACTGTAATATATAAAAAGCCGTATATAACCAACAAAATTGGCTGGTTTTTTTACAAACTTGGTTCTAATAAAACCAACCGTTTTTTTTAAAAGCAAATTAAGGAAAAAGAATTAGAAACACTTCTTTTTGAATTCCAGTGCCACTTTTAGTTTTCTTACATCAATGTTTTAACTTCCTTTGTCAGTCTCCCTTTCCAATTTCAATCTAAACTCTTGTCGTCATTTTTTATTTGGAAATTAAAAAAAAAATTAAACAAAGGTGAAAAAGGCGACTTACAATAGCACAAATCAACAATTAGTTAGCCAAAGTGATGTTATGATTGTAATTTGAACGTCACAACCTGTTTATGTGGTAATATTCTATTTCTTTTAGATTGTGTGATTCCATGACTATATCTTGTAGTTTTGCTTTATGACATAATCATGTCCTTCGTCTCTTATTTTAATTAATTGACTCATCTCTTGACTAGGCATTAAGCATCTATTAATCATTATATTAGTTTTTTACGCGTTATTATTTTTAGGTTTAGTATGTATTATTTTCAAGGTTTTTGTTTTAATTTCTATTTTCTTTAATAACCTTAAATGCGTCATTATAAATTGTCCAATTTTTTCATATTTTATTACATTTTACTATGTTTGAAGCAACCGTGATTAGACCATGCAAACCAATGGTTGAACCCAGTTGGACCTAAATTGTTCACCTTACTAGTTTGATGGCTAGTCTAGTTCTCAAAACTATAATAAGAACCTAGCTTTTAACAGCATACTTGAGTTCCAAATCAGCTTTGGTGTCTCCAAGGAGTGATCCCCCAATGGTAACAAGTAGAACATGGATTTTGCTAAGAAAACCCCACCTGGATCTCCCAACCACACTCTAACATCCTCCTTATCCAGTCCTCTCCAATCTTGCCAAGCACCGAGAAAAGAGGCCATTAGGTCCAATTCCCAATGATTAGGAGCCCTTATGAGATACAAGTTCCAATAGTAATCCCCCTGATCACGATCGATATGATCTATTACTGTCCCCTTCTTGAGAGATGCCAGATTATAAATATTAGGAAAAGCTTCCCTAAGGGTGAAACCTCCACACCAAGGGTCCTTCCAAAAAGGTAAGTGCCTACCATTCCTGACTTTGAACATCAAACAATTTGGAAAATAGTCTACTCCTTTAACAATGTCATTCCACAACCCTACTCTCAAACCCACTAGGATGCCTCTCCACCAACCTTTGTCCATCACACCATACTTGGCTACAGTAAGCTTTCTTCAAAGGTGAAGGTAATTGTTGGCACATGAAAATTTTGAAATTACAAAATTATCCCTTTCGCGAAGGTGAATAGTGCTTTGCAAGATAAGGCACAAAAGGCCATCGTGATGGTATACAACTCGCGAAGGATTTTGCTTTGTGAAGGACACGTGGCTCGTGATGGAGGAACATTGAACTCCATGTATCATGATAGCACCGCGAAGAGCTTTCTTCGCAAAGGCATGGGTAGCGCAAAGAACAGTACCAGAAACACAAAATCATTATTATGAATCTTGAGGAATCATGAAAGGTGGTTACTTAGACTCCAAAAGTTCCTAGAAAGCTAATGGAGAGGGTTCCACTCATACAGGACTCTTGTTAGACCATGCAAATCTCAAAGTACAAATCTATTTCAAAGGAGAGTTTTTCTACAAATAGGACGCTATTGTATCTGAAAAATCCCTCAATTCAAGGGATTAGATAGATCTGGAATCTCACTCAGAGGAGTTGTACAAGCATATACAGTCTCTCTAACAACCAATCAAAGGTGGCCACATCATCAAGTCTCTTACACAAATAAAAAGATCAAGCTACAAGCAAGGCATAAAACATGCACTGAAGTCCTAAAGGAAATCGGCTGCACCACCTATATAAACACTATTATTTCACGTAATATTCATCATTGAAGCATAAATATTTTGGTTGTTCTTCACGGCTTGGCATACTCAAGCGGCTGAAGTGCTCTCTCCCTTTCAACTCTCACACAGTTTGATCATTTTTCTTGCAAGGTTAGTTCTTCAAGTTTAGCATCTATATTCTTCAAGCTAGCATATCCATTCACTTCTGCGAAGCATAATGGAGATAACACAAACCAACGGATTCGAAGCTGACACCAAGGCTAAGTAAGGTTCAGAAAATTGTAAAGAAAAGAGAAGTGAGAAGAGAACTCACACATTCTTGTATTCATATTATATTTTTAATAAAGCTTTATGTTCATATTTATGCATTCTTGTTTTACGAGTCGTACAATAATTAAGAAAGCAGAGGTTTTCCATTAACGATTATAATTAACAAATCTCTCGAAAGAGATTTGGAGTGAAAGTTCCCACACAATAATAAGCTAACCCTCAAAAGGTTGGGTAATTTGAGCACTTTGAGTTTCAAACGTTCCATAGAGAACTATATGAAATTTGGTGTTACAAATTTTTGGCACACCCGTCCTCTCATCTTCCTTTTTGTTATGTTATATTAACAAGTTTTCTGATATTATTTTTAGGAACCTTGGCAAACTTGCTACCGCAGGATATCTTGCTGCTGTCCCGTGCGCCCTCATGGGATAAAAAAACGTGGGTTGAAGTGGTTTCCACACCACCAAGTCTGCCCATCACCATGTTTTCTTTAGAATGCTCTCTCCGTAAAGGAGATGTGATTGTGTCGTTGTGACCTATGGCCAAGTTTGTGAATACCCTTCCTAGAGGAGCTGCTTCGCACTCTTAAGCCCTCCAAAGAGTTCTGCCCGCGCTCATGGAGACAAGTGCAGCTGTTGGAAACGAGACTCACGTTACTAAAGGGGCTGAGATCGTTTCCTCCCTCATGGTTTTTGTCAAACCAAGGGAAAACTCTGTCCAAACTTCTGGGAGAAAGCAGATAAGAAACCTGGTAAACTATACCAGAAGTGGGTTCCAAAGGTTGTATCAAACCCTCCTGCAGAAAATTCAAGTTCTGGAAAAAAGTACGAATCTTGAGGCTTTTGTGAAGAAAACTTCATTGTGAAATATTGGTCCATCGCGAAGGACCACTTCATCGCAAAACAAGCTGCCATCGTGTGCCAAATTACCATTGTGAGACATCCACTCTTCATAATCTCATTCAGAAAGGACAAAATGCTATTGTTGCACCACGAGGAATAACTTTTTAGTAAGCCAATGCTCCTCCGTGAGCTAATGCACCATCGCGAACCAATAATCCCTCACAAGGCTATACTCCTTTGCGAGTCATTGTTCGTTCTCAAGGTCATTCGTCTTCGCACGTAAACGCTCCATCATGAGACAAGGTTTCATTGCGAGCCAACGCTCATTCACGAGCTAATGTGCCATCGCAAAGTAAAGATCATTCGCGAAAATGAAAAATCATAATAACAATAAAATTGGACATAATAAAAAAGCGATTGTGACCAAGGTTGGGTTCAAATATTTTGCCATTTCCAACATAAGGGGTATAACCAGTGCTTCCCTCAGTATATGAGTAAGGATGGGTCAGACCATTACGAGTGTGTCCATGGTAGGAGTGCATTAAAGTGGATCATTCCCCCGGTCTTGTTTATTGCAAGAATGGCCTTACAGATTTTAGCTCTCCTTCTCTAGGCCGCATTTATTTTTCGTTGTTGTTCGGTGGAAAGAGATTTTATTTTTTGAGGTACGTCCTTATCCATAAATTTACTTATTAGTTCAAATCTGGTAAGGAGCATTGAATCCCAAAATTAAATGCTAGCCTAAGCTTCGCGCTATCTCTATGGAGTGCACAAAGAGTCTGAATGGTAACCTGTTGGTTTCTTGCTTATGCTGGAATTGTCTCTCAACCTTAGTCATGGTTGCCTTTTTATTATGTCCAGTTTTATTGTTATTATGATTTTTCATTTTACTTTTATTACAAAATGGATTATCCATGTCCTCGGTCAAGTTATTGATATTATGTGAAGCCTTATGATGTTCTGGAGGTTCTTCTAGGGATTTTGGCAGCTTGGCTCATGAGCATGTCTTTGCGAAGGATCTTTACTTCGCGATAGAGGTCTAGCTCGCGATGGCACATTAGCTTGCGAAGGAGCATTGACTTACGACAGAACTTTGTCTTGTGATAGAGCGTTTTTGTGCAAAGACGAATGATTTTGAGAACGAACAGTGACTTGCAAAGGATTACTGGTTCGTGGAGAAGCGTTGGCTCGCAAAAGAGTTCTTCCTCGCGGTGCAACAATAGCATTTTGTCCTTTCTGAATATGAGATTGTGAAGAGTGGACGTCTCACGATGAAGTGGTCCTTCGCGATGGAATAGTACTTCACGATAACCGTGAGATCCGTATTTTTTTCAAGAACTTGAGTTTTTTTCAAGAGAGTTTGATGCAGTCTTTGGAACCCACTTCTGGTATAGTTTACTAGATTTCTTATCTTGCCTTCTCCCATAAGTTTGTGCAGAGTTTTCCCTTGGTTTGGCAGAAACCATAAGGGAGGAAACAATCTCAGCGCTGTTAGTAACGTGAGTATTGTTTCCAACAGCTGCACTAGTCTCCATGAGCGCAGGCAAAACTGTAGGAGGGATATTCACAAACTTAGCTGTAAGAGGTCACAATGGCACTACCACACTCCTTTAGGGTGAGGGTGTGTCAAAGCAACCATGGTAATGGGCAAACTTGGTGGTGTGGAAACCACTTCAACCCATGTTTTTTAGGACACGCAGGGTCATAGCAAGAGATCTTGCGTTTGCAAGTTTGCCAAGGTTCCTGAAAATAATATAAAAAAACTTGTTATTACAACGAAAAAAAAATGAAGATGAGAAGAAAGTAAAATCCCACCAGGCATGTTTCTTATAGTTCTCTATGGAACGTTTGAAACTCAAAATGTTCAAATTACCCAACCTTTTAAGAGTTGGTTTATTATTTTATGTGTGAGAACTTTCACTCTAAATCTCTTTCGAGAGATTTGTTAATTACAACCCTTAATGGCAAACCTCTGATTTCCTATTTGTTGCACAACTTGTGAAACAAGAATGCATAAAATATGAACATGAATCTTTATTAAAAATATAATATGGATACAAGAATACATGGGTTCTCTTCTCCCTTCTCTTTACAATTTTTTGAATTTTACCTAACCTTGATATCGGCTTTGAATCCGTTGGCTTGTATCTTCTCCATTATGCTTTGTAGAGGAGAAATGAACATGTCGCTGAACTTGAAGAACTAACATTCCAAGGAAGATGGTCAAACCGTGTGAGAGTTAAGAGGGAGAGAAAAAAAAAAACACTTTAGCTGATTGAGTATGCTAAGCCATGAAGAGCAACCAAAATATTTATGTTTCAATGATGAATATTATGTGAAATAATAGGGTTTATATAGGTGGTGCAGCCGATTTCCTTCTGGGACTTCACTATATGTTTTATGCATTGTTTGTAGCTTAATCTTGTTATCTGTGTAGGAGACTTGATGATGTGGCCACCTTTGATTGGTTGCTGGAGAGACTTTATATGCTTGTACAACTCCTCTAAGTGAGATTCTAGATTGGACTCTATCTAATCCCTTAATTTGACTCCATTAGCTTTTTGAGAACTTTCGGAATCTAAACAACCACCCTTCATGATTCCTCGGGATTTGTGCCTTTAAAATAATGATGTTTGTGTTTCTGATACTATTCTTTGCAATACCCATGCCTTCACAAAGACTTGTTCATCCTTCGCAAAGAAGGCTCTTCGTGGTGCTATCATAATATATGGGGTTCACTATTCCTCCATCACGGGTTCACGAGTTGTATACCATCGTGATGGCCTTTTGTGTTTCGTCTTGTGTAGCACTATTCACCTTCGCGAAAGGCGTATTTTTGTAAATTGAAAATTTAATTTCTGTGTGCCAACAGTAACACACACGGTATGCTTCTAAGACGATGCAAGAAAAGTAAGTAGGGAATCGACGTCTCACCTCCTCTGCAATTTTGCTTCTGAGTTTAGGTGCCACTTTTGGAGGATCTTTGGTGTGTAGTTGGGGGCAGGTGCCATGTTTAGAAGCTCTTTGGTGTGCAGCGGGTTGTTCCAACTTCCAAAGATTATTATAGGCTTTCTGGAGATTGTACTTTACCTCATTTTGGGGAGGGGCAAAAACTTGTGGAGTTGCATTTTCTTGGCCTTTTTGGGGGTGTTTTAAGGAAGATTCAAGGTGGTTTTAGGAATTCTTTCACTTTGAGTCAGGGTTTCTTTGATTGAATTTCTATTGGGGTTGCTCATTAGGCCTCAGTAATTGACTCATTTTGGGACACCTCTTGGATTCTTTTTTGAAGAATTGGTATGGGATAGTTAGAACAATCCCTCCTGTGGTTGTAATATATTGTTTCTTTTCTGGACTGAACACCATCAAGCTTAATATTGATAGTTGTTCAATGGGGAGTCAAGGATGCCTTTTGGCATAACAGTGCTACTGGGACATTTTAAAGCTAAGGGTTTTAGTTGTGCCAGCACTTGGCACGTGGAACGACATTCTTTATACATGCTGACGATGCTTCAAGCTGATATCTGCTAAGCCTGTTAGACTTGGCAGTTGGCACTCCATGACAAGGTTTCATGAGAAAGGATGGATCTACTAAGGGGTAAATAGTTTGCTGTTTTGTTTTTTACAGGTTTGTAGTACTTTAAACTGTACATGCAAAAATGTAAAATTAAAGAATAATGTATACCTTTAACATAAAAGCTTTTTTTGTTGAAGTAGAACAAATACAGGGTTTCATTTAAGAAGGCCTCTATTGTTTTCTTCCTCATTTACTTCCATCATTTTTTCTCTTTGTGCTCCTCTCAGTAAGGCCCACTTGTTCTATATTTTGCAAGTTCTCATTTAGTTTTGTTACCTCTATTATGGTTGTTGTAATTATTTATGTAATTTAATATTTTTGAATGGCCCGGTAACCGTGTCATGATTTCTAGAGTTTGACTTGCTGGACACCGGTGGACGCCAAGGCACTTGGCAGCTATGCCACATACAAATGCAACACCGGTATTTAGAGACTATTCAGTGCTGTCATTCCTGCCTACTCCAATGTCCTGTGGCTGACGGAGATTCTACTAGAGCTGAGACTCTTCCTCTTCTGCAGGGTCTTAGACTTTATTTGTTTCCTTGGTTTCAATATGCTGATGAATTGAAGATGATCAAATCATTGTTATTGGTTGGTTTTACAGATCAATGGTGGTTCATGGAGATTGTAGCATTTCTTTAGTGGTGTGCCTTGGCTTCAAGATTGAACATCTCGTTCCTTGGATGCCTGGGTCGACTAACAATTTAAATGATGAGCCTGCTAAATGTTGTGGTCACTAGATCTGAGATGTATCGTAGACATTCTCTTCCTGCATATTTTGTTTTTCCTAGTGGTTTGGTTTCCTTTTGGGCCTATTTTGATCTATGTTTTTTATACTTTATTTTTCCTTTAATTTTTCTTTAGTAAAATCCACCTTTTTATCATTCTTTTATCTTTAATAAAATCCATAATCATAAGAAGCATCTGCATGTACTTCCGTAGAAAACTTTAGTAACTTAGATTTACTCTCAGAATTTGGTATGCACATATTCAGGATCATGGTTTTTTCCCCTTTTATAATTGCAGAAAGAATGGAGAGAGAGGAGGGATGAATTCAAGAAGAAAGTCAGCCGTACCGTGAGACGGTCTCAAGAAATGTGTTGAATTTCGCTGCCAACGGAGCAATGCCCTTATTACTTTTCTGAATCTTATTTATTTGAGTCGGAGACCTGGTTGATAATCTGGTAAAATGTTGGTCCATGTAGAATTTCAATTGAAGTTCTTACATCCGTCCATTTTATCATGTTCAAGAAACTTGACAGTGCTCGTGTAGCTTGAACGTTCTGTATTTAAATGGGCTTTGTTAAGTGTCTTGATAAACTGACTCTAGGTTTTTTAAGGTGGTGTTGGTCATTTTTCTCTTCCTACGATGATGTAAGTTTAAAAAAAAAAAAAAAATACGTACTGTTATTTGAATATTTGTTGGTAACTGGTTATACTCTTATGATCCTATCTCGTGAATATTGCTACTACTGGTTCGTTCTTTTATTCTTCTGCAGGCAATGAAGCCTGTTGCTGCTGGGTTTGTGCCATTTTTAAAGGTACGAGATAGGAAACCCAGTCCTCCCGTTTGATACGCAACCTTCTTGATTAGTCATGTATTTTGTTTCCTTGGTCACATAAAACTAACATGTTTTTTTTTAGTAAATTAAGAAGAAAAACTTAAAAACATGTCTTTCGGAATGAAATTGTATTTATTACGTTTTGTAATATCATCATAAAATTAGATATTTAGTTATAAACCTTCTAATGCATTTTGAGTTATATTTTTTTGGTATTTTATTACATTTTCGTTATGTTTGAAGCTAACCACGGTTTATGTGGCTATTAGTTTGATTGACATAAATCAATGGTCAAACCAGTTTAGACTAAAACCTTCCACCTTACTAAGGCCGATCCGGTTCTCAAAACTATGGTAATAACTACAACTAATCACCCGATCTGATGGCTGAAGTAACAGGAGGGTTGCCGACCGATTAGAAACTTCTGGGTAGAAGATGGTTGGGGAGCACGAAGTGGTGTGTTAAATGATAAGGTGCCATGCAATGGTTATATACATTCTACCTTCCAATGTTCCTTTTAATTCTTTTTGTTGGCACATCGAAAACAGTCCTGATATTTCAAGTGATGGAGTTCAAGTCTAAAGTACTCATGATCTAGGCAATAAAGAATAAAACAGTTGCAAAAAAGTCAACAATCATTACAAGAAGATTTTATGTGGTTTAGCCAAAATGCTTACATCTACAAGAAATTTGTTTTTATATATGAGAAAAGCAAAAGATGCACAAAACTCTTTTGCTCAAATTCTCACCCTAGAATTCAAACCACTAATCATGATATACCCTTCTCCTTCACATCTTGGACCCTATGAAAAACCCTTCTCACCTTCTCTTACAATTTGGAGATGAACCTTGAAAAAAGCCTATAGAGAAGAAAGACATCATCAACCACTCTAATATCTCATATATAGAGATATATAAAATTTGTAGTCTTATAGGACCTATGAAAAGATCATCCACACGTTTCCACTTCCCTTAGTTTGACAAGGAAACCAACTATTGTTATAAGTTTTCTTTTGGTTGGTACTTGTCAAAACCTAACAATCTCTACATTGGCATGTCTACAGTTATTTGAAGATTTCTTGTTAAAGTTAGCTCTATTTTTTTCTTTTGCTAAAATATAAAATTGTGTAATGTGCACCATTCTATCTTAGCCCACATTTCAAAACCACCTTACACTTGTCTTTCTTATTGAATTATGTGTCATATATTCCTAGAACACACCTCCACCTCGAACCTAAATCATAATTTGTTCGCTATCTCTACAAACAACTATTGACTATGAAAAAACACCATTCCATATACTATCGAATCAATTTATTCTTGATACCATCAAACTCAATAATAACATAACCAATGTACATGTGTAGTTGCCTCAAGTTGGACTTGCCTAGTCAACTCTAGAGAGAGATCTTGATCCGTCTTCTTCAATGGCAATAACTATCCCATCATCGTCTATTACCTAGTAACATCTATCTTTACTCTAACTACTAAAGAGTCCTCACATAAGCGCTTGTTATTCTGTGTATCTTGTTTCACCATCGAGGTCAAAGGAATATCATGAATTATTGTATTCTCTACAAAACACTACAAACAATCACACTTTTCTCCTTTTATCATAACCAAAAAGGCACGTAAAATTTTCATGGCTTAAATTGCAACTTAATACCTATAACCCAAGGAGTCCAATTGGCTTAGTTATATTAGATTCTTCTGCATCTTTGACATATGGTGCACCACTCAAATGTCACACTGTTCAAAGTACGAACTATACTTCATCAAATCTCTTGATCTTTACCATTTCAATACCTGTGATGTCACAAGTGGACCTGTCATTCAAATAAACAATACATGTTTTCTTCTGTTGAAACATTTCAAAATATTCATTCCTAGAGCATATTTGAACACGGAAAAGATTATACACAGAAATCTGTTTTTTCTCATGTATTAGGATGGTATTAGGGGATGGACACATTAGAGTGCTAAAAAGTGATAAGCACCCCCCAAAAAGTGAAAGTCACTTTTAGGTACCGATACTCAGTCCCCTGATGTCATCTTAATACATCAGGAAAAGCATATTTCTGTATATAATCCCATCTAATCTGAATAAGATAACCAAAATCTAAAATCGATTCATAATGAAAAAAAAAATCTATACCTTTGAAGATCATGAGAACATTTTCAACGTATTATTATTCTTCTATTAACGTTGTACTAGGACTACTACTTTTCTTTTTGTTAGCATGTTATGGATAATGTTTCTTAATATGATCATATTCTTTGCAATGAAGACACTACACATTATCGTTTTCTTTAGATTTGAACCTGTTATCCCAAATCCTCTCATAGATGACCTTCCTTTACAGTTCCCCACCTGACCAATCAATCCCAAATCTTGACCTCTAAGATTTAGTTTCCTCATCATCTCTTTATATATGAGAGATGATGTGATGTCATCTAAGCTTATTGTATTTTTCTCAAATAGTAATGTTGTCAACCAAGTTATAAGAATCAAAAAATGAAGTAAGAAACAAAAAGACTTTTCTTCTTCATCCACCTTGACATCAACTTTATCTAGTTGATCCAAGAGCTATTTGAACACATTTAAGTATTTCAATAAATTTGCACATTCCTTGATCTTTGGCTTATATAGTTGTCACTTTAGATATAACTTGTTGATGACTCTTTTTCATATAAAGTTTTTCTAACTTTTCTTATAAAACTAGAGTCAAATCCTCATTCATAATGTTAAATAATATTGTATCTGCAGGATAAATGAATTGTGCTGACTAACCTCATTTATTATGTTCTGTCAATCATCATCCTCCATCTTCTTGGACTTGGTTTTTTTTCCTACGACACCTTTTACAAGCCCTAATAAATCATCACCATTCTTTGTTAAAGAGTGAAACTACCATTTTTTATCAAGTTTCTGCAAAAAGAACTAATCGATAGAAACTTTATAGTCATTATAAATCAATCCAAAATTTTTAGAAAATAACTTTGAATAAAAAATAATTTTAATCATTGGTTTTTTCTCTTCCTCTCAAATATGAATCTAAAACTCTGATATCAATTATTGGTGCAATAGAAACAACCTTGATATACCTTAATATTCCACGTGATAGGATATATGCCTAAACCATTCACAATCTATGCAATAATGAATAAAACAACAATAAGATATCAACAATCACATAAGACAACAATTGTATATAATTCAACAAAGATGCTTACATAAACATCTGTTGTTCATTATATGAAAAAAGTAAAAGAGATATTAAACTCTTAAACTCTTTTACTCAAGTTCTTACCCAAAAACTCAAGCCCTAAACCCTATTACACCCTTCTCCCTTAGTTCTTTTAACCATGTGGAAAAAAAAATCATATTCTCACATTCTCTCACAACTAATCACATTCTCTCACAACTAAAGAGGAACCTTAAGAAACTCCATCAAAGAAAGACCCCATTAACCACTATAATATCTCACGTATAAAGATACATAAAAAAAAATATTGAAGTCTTAAGAGCCCATGGAAAGAACATCCACAAGTTTTGACTACTTGCTGAATAAAGATTTATTTTGGTTGAAGAAGGAAAACTCTCCCTTCATTCTCGTTATAGAGATACCTAACTCCCAGTTTTCCCCGATCAACTAAAGGCATTTCTTTCACTGTCTGGTTATTGTAGAGATTCATGAGAATCCGGTAGATTGCAAGGATTTGCAAGAATCCGAAGTTCGAGATTCTTCAATATTCCTCTTCAAGACATGGTGGAACAAATTTAGAAGATTTCATAGACTTCCAAGATTTATTGCTTGTCAGGTTTCCAACCCTCAATCCTATATTTCCTTATTTGACTGTAAAAGATAATTAAAAAAGATTTTCTCAATGGTTGTAAGATTGAATAGTATAAATAGAAAGCAATCACCTCTCCTCACACAGAAAAAGTGAAAAGAAATTCATAGTCGTGAAAACATCCTTTGCCGAACCAAAGGTTAAAATTGTTTATGTTTTTATTGTGCTCTTAATTTTTTTAGTCATCTTATATTGGAAACTTCTTACTCCGAAAGAAAATGCCTCCATCTATCAGTCCTCCCAGATGGAAATTCTTCTTAGCACCTGTCTCGTGATCTCCCTGTTCTGCTGCATTCTTATAAGATATAACTTAATTTATTAAAAAAAAAAAAAAATAGTAGAAACCGAGTTATATTTATAAATTAGTATACTTCAGATGATCGATATACTCAGATAATCCTTCCAGTTGGAGCCCAAGTTCATCACCCCGATACTAGGAAGACTATGAACTACTCTTGACTGTACACATGCGTACTGACCATTTGAGGATAAATCGAGTAGGTATGCAAGCAACTAGGTCAATTTTCAAAAAAGCACTGAGCACTCCTTAGGATTCACAAAAGCAAGGTGACGGTTGTACATACCCTTAAAGCCCCATGATCCTTGAACTACTGCGACCGCACCAAGTAAGCCATAAGCACACCCAAAAGAAGGATAAAAACATAATAAAATGAAATGAACTCATAGCTGCCCTCTATACATTTCTTACTGGGCCGTTGGTTTGAACTTTGAAGAGTCTTCACCAATAACTCGGTAATACATTAGAAGTTAGAACTACCCCCCAAGAGCCAGGCGTGAATTCTGGCTCTGATGCCAGATGTAACAGATCGACCACTAGTAACATCTGATTTCTAACTTATGCAAAGATTGAGATGCTTCCAAAGGTTTTTTTTTTTTTTAATAAAAGAAAGGAATATGTTCTCTTTTTTAGATTCATGCTTCCAAAGAAAGGGTAGCGTATGAGTTGATAATTAACTGAATTTATTTCCAGAATAAAATAACCCAACTCGACTAGAACATACACACTAGTATAGAGAGTGACAGAGAGCCTTGTTCTTGTTTAGAAGGTTTGTAGAGGGATTTTAATGGTGATGAGAGTGGGGCGGGGTAAGATAGCTCCCAATTCGGACGACGATGCCATCGATGTCTCTGACATACCCAACCTTCTGCCCCCACTCCTTGGCCTCCGGTTCACCCACCGGTTGTGCCCCATTCTCCACCGCCCTCTGCCGCGCGCACATGAAAAATAAATTACTATTATCAAACAACTGGAATTTTATTTGCCCATCAAATGAAGCATTTTTCTGGTTTTATGAAATCTAATCAAGCCCACCAAAACTAGAGATAGAGAGATAAAGAGAGAGTCGAAACCTTGTAGGCAGCATCAACGTCAGGATAAGCGAAGCAGATCTCGACAGGGGCCCTCTCGCTGCCGGATCGAGGGGTCTGCACGGCACCACTTATGTCATCGGTCTCATGTTGATGTGCAGGCGTGAAAGCTATCGTTGTCTGCCCACTCTCCAGCTCTCCCCACCTAATCCATTTTATCATTATATTGTTCCACAACCATTGACATCCAAGAAATCCAATAAACAAAACACAACAACAATGACCAAATGATGATACCTGTGAGATTCATCCAGTCGACGAACTTTGTAGCCGAAGGCTTTTGCATAAAATGCTACTGATTTCGCTACGTCTTTCACGTACACCACTGTATATGCAAAGGCTGGACTAACGTTTGATGCGGCCATTCTTGTTTATCTATGTTGGTGGTTGGTGTTCTTGGCGATCACAGAATGCAGAGAGAAAAATGGATCTTGAGATCTTCGGCCCCTTTGTTTTCCTTATTATATATAACTCGTTTGATGGATAATGGCAACTAAGTAAACACAGCACATTAGAGGGAGATAGAAACTTGGCGTCCATGCATGTTTTGAGGAGGTTACAATTAGCCCACTTGGCATGCACTGCGACCATATTAAAATCGACTTGTCAAAGCCAAGCTGCAACACGTGTCCTCACACCTTCATCACCCATCATCAAAGTCAATTACTAAATCACCTCCAATACCTCAGGTATAGACCAAAATCAGTCGTGTTTGGAACTAGGGATGCAAATGAGCCGGATTCGATGCGGATATTGGTATATCTGAATTTGGTTCATTTATAATTGGATATTTTTTAAACAAACGGATATTTAATCGAGTCGGATACATATATGTTCATATTCGTATCCGTTAAGTTAGTCAAATATTGGATACGAAAACGGATATATCCGATTAAACAAATTCATTAAGTTAGGTTATCGTACTTGTATATGTTAGGTTAGGATTAATGTTAAAAGTGATGCAACATAACCGTATTTGGTACTTTATATATATAAACGAATACAGATATTTAGTCGAACGGATGTATATATATCCGTATTTGGTTCATTTATAATCGGATATATTTTAAACAAACAAATATTTAATCGAAACAGCTGTATTTGCTTTAAACGAATACGAAAATGAGCCAAACTCTGATAATAATCGGATACTTGCATCCCTATTTGGAACTTTGCAACATGTAAGCTTATCCAAATCAAGAATACATATAGGACGGTGCGGATTTTATCTGCCTCCTTACAAACGCCGTGGGTCTACTAGGTGTCAGGGGTGGACACATCCGTGCCGAAAAGTGATTTTTCCCTTTTTGATACTGATGTGTCCATTCCTTTTGGCGTTCGTACGTAGGCAAACAAAATCCCCGACACATGTTGGAAGACAACTCCTCACTACATCATCTAATTCTAAAGTCACTATGTGACATGGATCACATACTGACACATGTGTTTTTGAATGTGGTACCTCTTTTCGGAGATCCATTTTTTAGAATGAACAATTTTTCTTTTCACAATTTAATCTTCTAAATACCATTTGTCAATTAATATCAGTGTGATAACATATTTGGTAAATCCATAGTTTTGAAAACTGGAACCGGAAAAAAAAAAATGGATCCATGGAAATTTAAAATCAAGGTATTTAAAAACCACATCTAATCGACAAAATCAGCTGGCATTTACAAATACAGTTTGAAAATCAAACCAACTGCTTTTTTTTTTTTTTTTTAACAAATTAAGAAAAAAAACAAAAAAACAGAAACGTCTTCCCAAAGATTTGTAACAAGGATAACAAACTTGTGTTAATATTTCTAAGTCATAATACTCTATTTCATTACAACTTAGTTAAGAATAACAACAATGTCATCATCCCTCAATCAATCTCGTGTGTTACTATTATGATTTTTTATAATTTCATATTTTACGTCCTAATGTATCATGAATTTTCTTATTTTGAAGATTTTATTACATGATCATGTTGAAACAAATCACGGTTGGACCATGCAAACCAATGGTTAAACTTGATTGGATTGAAGCGCCCATTTAATTGGTTTGATGGTCAGTCTAGTTCTCACAACTATGGGTAAAACCAATTTGCATAACAGAAAAAATTGTTCTCCTTTTAAAGAGACTTTAAGCTGTTCTATAATCATAGTTTTGAGAACCGGAACGAGTTAGGAAGTCAGACCCCGGTCAATCAGAACTGGCAACAAAAACGGTTCCATGAAACTTTAAAATTAGGGTATTTAAAAACACATCTAACCAGCAAACCAACTGGTTTTTACAAACCTGGTTTTGAAATCAAATCAATCATTTTTTTTTTGTAACAAATTAAGAAAGAAAATAGAAACGTATTTCCAAATTTTTGTAACAAGGATTACAAAGCTACCATTTCCAAGTTATAATGCTCTACATTTCATTAAAAATAGTTAAGAAATTCAATTTCTATATATACGTATATATGACAACAATATCATGATCCATCCCTCAATCAATCTCATGTGTGTATACGTATAAGCTTTCTAATATATCATGAATTTTTTTTTTTTTTTTGAAGATTTTATTACATTATACAATGTTTAAGCAAATCGTAGTAGGATCATACAAACCAATGGTCAAACCTGGTTGGACCGAACCACTTACCTTATTGGTATCGATGGCCAGTCTGATTCTCAAAACTATGCCTATGATGCGATGTGCACACATTATTTCACTCTCCAGAAGTAGAAAGAGGGTTGTTTCCACTTAGAACCTCTCCAGAATTTAAAGTCATACTATCATCTTGGGTGCGTACGACAACAGGAATTCAAATTTGGGTGGGTGGTTTTCACTTTTTGGAACACATGTCGTACTATTGGCACACACAAGATAACAACACTTTTAGTGCTGGGGAGAATCTTTTGTGGGTTGCTTCCTATTTAACCATTGAGGGGCCTTGTCTCCTTTAGAGGTTTTCCTTATTTTCTAAGACAGAAGGGAGACTGGGCGAGGGGCTGCTGTCAATTGGTCCGGGCTGAGCCAGGCTGAGGTCAGCCCAAAATATGTTACCTAAGCCCAAACTTGGCCTAAGGTAGTCAGCCCGAACTCAACTTGTTTTAAAACAATGGGCTTTGGGCTGAGTTTGGACTACCCCAATTAAAACTCTCTCTTTAAATTTTTTTGGCTGATTTTAGGCCCACAATTGCCCATAAATGGATATTATATGGGCTTTTTAGAACAGTTTGACCCTTGAACTATTTGATGATAGTAAATTTATTGAAAACATATGATCATAAAAGAATTAAAAAATATTTATAGACCTAATATAAGCATATAAATAAAATCATTATTTGTTAATTAATACAGGTCAGGCCTTGGACTGAACTTGAGCCTGGTTGAACTTGGCTCGAATAAAACTCCAAACCTAAAAATTGGTTTCAAAATTAGGTTGGCCCAACTTGACTATTTTTCGGACCAGATACGACAGGCTTAAGGCCAGGCCAGGCCAACCCAATTGACCGCTTTACTAGTCTTACAAATATTGAAAGAAACATTTTTCTTGTTCTTGCATCCGAACTAGGGGTGGGCATGGGCCGGGCCGGCCAGAACCCGGCCCTCAAATTGACCTGAAAAAGCTCGACCCGAGCTAGGCCCGGTGAGGGCCCGAGCCTGACCCGAGGCCCGCACTTTTATTGAGGGCCGGGCTTGGGCTTACCTCGGCCCAGCCCGAAGC
>JAOXJP010229228.1:0-10988 GCA_025762735.1 Platanus orientalis | reverse complement strand
CTAACTTCCCCCCCCCCCCCCCCAAAAAAAAAAAAAAAAAAAAAAGAGAAAAAAAGAAAAACTGTAATGTTTGAAAGCATCTTATGGTGCTTATATGAGGTGTTGATATGAAAAGCAGTTTAGGGGGTGAAGTGGAAGTGATTGTCAACCTAACAAACTGGTCTGTTGGGTCTTGGCTTTAATAGGTTGAGCATCAAAGATGCTCATATATGGAAATGGACAATGACACTGTTATGGGAAATGAAAATAAGACACTTCAATTCCCAAAATCCAGGACACATATTGATGCAGAATATAGCAAGCTTTGGTGCCTAATTGATATGGGGCAACCTAGGCTTGTATATCTTGCTTAAGTAGGCCCAGTTAAGATTGTAAAAGCTTAGGACAGATTAAAGTAAACCAATAATTGAAGTTAATTCACACCCAAATACTCACAAACTTTAAAAGAAAGGAGAAAATATCAAATAAAAAATCTGAGTTTGATTAGAAGAGAATTAGAGGTTAAAAAAGGAAAGAAAGATGAGAAAGGGGCTAAAAGGGCAATTCTGGAATTTTTTGGCAGACCCACAAAATTACCAAAATACCCCTGTTCGTGCATCAGATTATTCTTAAAATTTGCAGGGTGTTAGATGAGTCTTAGATGTAATTCTGAGATGTTTAGGTATATGTAATTAAATAAAGTACATGTCTGCACTGTTTCTTTCATGGTGGTTACCTGAAACCAGTAGAGAATCTTTGCTTATAAGTTAGCAAGGAAGAAGGGGAATCAAGAGGAGTTTGGGGGGTTTAGAAGAAAACACATAGGGGATAAAAACCCTAAAAGAAAATAGAAGAAAAGGTAAGTTATAGGTGGGAAATTTTGAGGTTATAGGTACTCAGAATTCTGTGAATAAAGTGTTTAATGGTGATAATTACTTCAATATAACACCCAACAAGATAGTGGTTTATTGAAGGGGAGAAGGATATGATGAGCATAAAAGGGAAGAGAAAGCATTACAAAACTAACATTAAAACTCCAGACCTTGAATCTGGTTCCAAAAATCCTGTCTCCTGTTGTGAACTATAGACCTTTCAATTTTCAGCAACATGAAACTTGTAGGATAACAGAGGCAACAATAGAATAATAGATTAATGGAGGAAAAAGAAAAGGATGAGGGAATGAGGTTGGAAGAAGAGGAGATTATAGAAGGAGATTGATGGAAGAAGAAGGTTGTAGAAGAAGAAATGATAGGAGGGGAGTGATGCAGACCAATTAACCACTTTTTCTAAAAGCTCGAACTGATAGTGGGAGGCGAATCAATCCTTTTATCTTATATCCCAAGCTAGGCTAGGCCCTCGGTCAAACACTTCTTTGTGGGTCCCGCCTCACACAAGTCGCCCGCCTCTCATAGGTCACCTCACCCCGAGTGTGCCCCTGTCTCTCATTGGCCGCTCCATTCGAGCCCGATGTGAAAATGCCTTGCATTAGAGAGCCTACGGCTGCAACCATAGAAAAAGGGGAGGGATAGAGGGACACACGTCCGGTCGTCCACAAGGGGAGAAAGTCAAATTTCAAAACTTTATTTCATTGTTCCATACTCATTCGGTCATTCCTCAACCTCCTGTTATTCCTCAAACCTCCTGTTTGGAATACTGATATCAAGAAAAATATACCAGTTGAAGCAATGGAGAAAGTTGTGCCAAATGTAGCTTTTGAAGAAGATGAACTCATCATGAAATATTATGATGAACAGCCATCCGTAAAAAGAAGATAAAAAGGAAGATATTACTAATAAAGTTCCATGTCCTATTCTACATCTGGAGCGCTGATTGTTCATTTTTTTCAATCAACATTGTTTTCCCAAATGCTGGTACAAAAAGTTGATGAAGTTTGCATTAAGGAGAATGGGGCCGATTTCAGAGTAACAGTGTTATCAACATTAAGTTGAAGTTCATCAAAAAATTCAAAGGCAATTTTTCTCCCACTAAGGGAGAATGATGTGTATCACTAAGAAGAAGCTAGATGATCAGAGTGTCCAGAAAAGTGCTGGAAAAATAAAGGTAGATTAGGGATTTTTTTTTCCTTTTTTAGTGGCAGTCTTGTAGTAAAGTGGGTAAAATGGATTTCTTTTTTATGTAGAGGAATAATACAGCTAATATGTGGGGCCCAAAGATAGTTTTGTTTACTCTTGATTCCCACGTAAATCATACAACTAGATTATGAGATCGATGGAGAGCTGTGGTTGCCTTGGTCATCAAGTAATGTAAATCCATATAAAGGGATGTAGCCCAAATGTATGTAGAACAAAGATTTTATGAAGAAAAGTTTTATTAAACCCTAAGTGGAAATTGGTACTTCTTTTTTTCCCTACAGTTGGTGCTGTGAGATCTCTTGTAGACGGTGTTGTTATAAACCTTGTTAGTAGTTGGTGCTGCTACCATTCCTCTTCTTCTCTTATTTATAACACTATTCACATGTTACTGTTCACAACCCCTTATTCTTCTTCTCTTATTTCCTTTAACCTCATTCAAGTTCTCTGGTTTGATGCTATATTTCTAAACAACAATCTGATTTCTGTAAGTTTGATATATCAATACTTGTCCTAATCCATTGAATTTTTTTTGGGTTTATTATTTATCTCCTTATTTAGTTGTCTTCCAACTTTTATGACATTCTGAGTTGCTTATCATATTCATGTTAAGCTCTTTTATTTGTTGATCTGTTGAGTTACTAGAGATATACCTGAGTTTTGACGACTTTATGTACTTTTACTCATCTGTTTAATCTGAAATTTTTCTGGTTTGTTCTTTATTCATAATCTATTGCCATATAAAATTTCAGACCATTTTGACATTCCTTGACCTGGTTTACATTCATCCAAAGTTCAGTCCAGATTTGAGGTTTTTGATCTGACTACTTGTTAAAACCCTAATAAACCTATTCACTTGAGTTTATTTTCAGTCATTCCTTGGACTTCATTTGGGCCCATTATCCACAGGTTTACAGTATCCCTGGGCTATCCGACATCAAAAGATATAAGAAATTAGTGGGTAAGTTGATTTATCTCTTATTGACTAGACTTGACATCACATTTACCAGTGGAGTTATTAGTCAATTTATTTATGCATAGACCCACTACATCACATTTAGAGGGAGCCTACCAAGTCCTTCGAGACCTAAAGAAGAGGCTTTGAAAACGCTTTTTGTACAACAAGAGAAGTGGCCTTGGAGCTGAGGGCCTGAGGCATACACATTTGTAGATTAGGTAGGATTCATATCATATAGGAAGTCCACCTCAGGTTACTGCACATTTGTAAGAAGAAGCTTGGTCATGTGGAGAAGTAAGAAGCAACCTATAGTGGTAATATTCAGTGTAGAAGGCAAAGTTTGGATCTATGGCTTCTGAGATCTTTGAACACTTATGGTTACAAGGTTGGTTGAGCAAATTTGGTTTCATCGCTCAAGGCCTAATAAATTTGTAGTGTGATATTAAGGTAGCAATCAGTATCACTTACAACCCACAAAGCATATCAAATAGGGGTGTGGATGGGCCGGGTTTAGGCCGGGCCTTAGTAGGCTCTGGGTAGGCCCAAAATTGCATATTATAGGCTTGGTCCTAGAAAAAAAAACTCAAAAATCAAGGTCTGAGCCCCGCCAACTTTATTTTGCAGGCCTCGGGCTGGCCCAAGGCACAGTAGTATATTGTATAAAACTAAAATTTATAGAAAAACACTCTTTTTATACAAAAATTTATAAAAAGGTTTATTTTATTAAAAAATTATATAAAAATTATGTATATCTATATAATGGGAATCAGGCCTTGGGGTGGGCTGAGCATGGCCTAAACATAAGATTGGGCTTCAATTCAGGCCCAAGGCTGTGTCAGGCAGGACTCGGGATGACCCGGCCTTATGCACAATCCTACTATCTAATTTGATAGACACTTCATCCCAATGCCCTTCATGAAGACTGGATATCAATTTTGTTCACTAAGCGGTGAGTGGTCCTAACTTTCAAAAGAATGTAGACAAGCTAGGTATTAGTGATGTCTACATACTAGCTTGAGGGGGAGTGTAGGAATGTAGAAGGATACAGTATTTATATGTAATAAGGGCATTTCTGTCCCATATGATTGTATGGGTATACTCGATAATATATGATATAACTCATGTATTTCTGTATTTCTTTTTGATATAAATAGATTGAGTGATAGAGGAGTAATTTTTCATGCGTATTGCTCATTTATATGTAGCTTCTTCTTCTCTCTTCTAAACCCTAAAATCTTCAATTCAAAAATCCTTTCCATTACAACTTGTCCGTGGAAAGTGCGTAAACAAAGTAGTTGTTAGGTAGGCATGTTTTTCTTTTATCTTGTTGCTTTTATTTTTTATTTTTAACAATGGTCTGATTTAGTTGCTAAAAGTTGGATGAGTGGCTATTATTGTTGAGGTCCCTCAGTTTGCTCTTAATAATGATATCTGGTTGAAGCTCTATGTGTTCAATGTTTGCAGTACCATAGTTTCTTTATGTTATTTGCTCTCTTATTTTGGACTTAATGAGTATTATACCTTCATTTCCTGCTACCATTGTTGTATTTCGAAGTCTTGTCATTTGCAGTGATGTATTCAAGGTACTTTGTTGTTTTTTGAAGATATGAAATTACATTTGGATGCTATGTATATCATCTTCTCATATTTTCAAGAATTTATTTCAGGAAAAACTTCCTTCTGTTTTGAGGTTATACCGTGATACACTTATTGCTGATATGAAAACAGCCATCAAGACCACCGTAGCAGAGTTGCTTCCAGTTCTGATTGCCCGACCCTTGGAGTCTGATTTGATGACAGGAGAACGGACAATGGATGCAGATGGTTAGAAATCCAATTACATGATCACTTCTCTATTTGAATACTCAGCTTGCTCTGCTTCATGCCAAACTATTAGATTGTATAATTTTATGTGCTTTTGTTTTGTTTCTTTTCAATTTAAGCATTAAATGTTGTGACTTAGGTGGAGGCTCATCACTTGCAAGCAAGTTGCGGAACCTTTCATCTGAAAGCTTTGTTAATCTTTTGGCTGCTATTTTCAAGGTTGTACAGGTAAGGTAATGTTTGACTGTAGTTTTGGTATCGGTGATTTGAAAAGTTGGGTGGACCTTTTCTTTTGATTGATGAAGATAAATTTTATTAGAAAACAAGGAAAGGCTTATTCTGTAGGAAATATGTGTTGGAAAGACTTTCTGGATTTTGTAGAATGCACTTTGGAATTTGGATAAATTTTTGCCCAACTGAGAAATCTTCAGTGAAAGGAATGAAAGAAGAAAAAAGTGAAGAAAAGAAAAAAGAAGAGAGATGAAAAATAGAGAGGAAGGTGTGATAAGGAATCATGTGTATTGCCTCTCACAACTCCTTTAACCCACACTTACATATTAATCAAAAGAAAGAGGGCAGAAGAACATAAATGCCCTTATAAAAATGGTCTGCCAACCATATGAAAAATCATGGTTGGTGGACCATGCTTTTTCATATGGGTTCATCCAGCTCACACAACACCCTCCTCAAGCTGGTGCATAGAAATCTAGCATGTGTGCCATAGCTTGGTACTTGCTCCGACACTAGATCTTGCAATCAATGGTTTCCAATTATCAACGTACAAATGGTAGCATGAAGTTGATCTATGGTGTGTTATGGGACCTGCCTAACCTACATCTGTATATGGTTCCACTGTTGTGGGATCATGATAACCAGATGGTAGTCCCCTACCTGGGAAAGAATTTAGATACATATATCCTGAGAAAGCACTTTAGCAGAGCCTAATCTTTGATCTCAAACTTCTTTGCCAAGAATCTGTTTAGTTTTTGTATCTTTTCTGGACTGTCTCCTATCACAACCTCACAAATATATTAGTGTATATTTCTATAAATTTAACAAATAAGGTATGGTCCTTTATTCAAAAAAAGGGGGGGGGGGTATGTTTCGTACAGCTTAAATTCTAAACCTTTCAAACCAGGCTTGTGGTTGACCACTTCAGGCCAAAAATGGCTTTGGTCAGTTTTATGCCCTACTTCACGACTAAGTACTTGAAATCCAGGTGGTGTTAGAGCTAGTTGTAATTTGATAGCAAAAGACTAGTTCAAGTGTGTGTGCACTCAAGTGCGTAAGTGTGCATTATGCTAGTTAGTTGATTAGGTTATTTTGTTTAGTCTAGAGGTTTGACACCTTGTATCATTCCCATTGGACTTAGATTTATGAATTGTAGTATGGTGGCTAGAACATAAGAAAATTCTTCTAAAAGACTAACGTAATGTTAGGAGGTTAAAAGTTATTATTTTTGCTTAGGAGTTGATTAGGGAGTCTTTTATAAGGTGTTAGGAGTCATTGAGGGTTTAGAAGTCATTGTTTAAAGTATTAAAGAACTTAGAAGCAAATTCGTGAAGTCTTAGGTATCTAGAAGCAAAAACATAAAGGGTTAGTGTGCTTTATATTAGTGCCCTTAGATCTTAATGGTTTGAAGGGCTGAGATTAAAACCCTAAAAGAAACCGAATCAAAAGAATAAAAAAAGGCCACAACGTTTAGAAAGGGGCATCTACTCCAATGTTGTTGTCTCACAAGGACTTCAAGATTTCAACTTTTTGGCTGCTTACAAATATGGTGAAATCTTTATTTAATGCACATGGTGTGTTGAAATCATTTTTGTAGTTGCTCATTGAATCTTGAAATTAATTTTTGATACACTTCGGTTGTTTGAAGTCATTGTTTTAATACACATGAAGTCTAAAATATTTTGCTACACTATAAATGTTGATTGCTGAATTTATTTTTGTTGTATTACAAGGTTTAAAATATATATATATTCAGCATTTTAACTCAAATTTTTAGATGCAAAATATAGTCTGTAAATGCTGAATTTTTATTTGGGTGCACATTTAGTTTTTTTTTAAATGTAAATAAATATATTCAGCATTTAACTCAAATTTTTTATATGCAACATATTGTTGGTAAATGCTGAAAATATTTGGAGTGCACTAGAAGATGTGTTTTGATAACTGCTGAACTTTTATTTGGGTGGACACTTAACTTCTTTTTTTTTTTTTTTAAATAAAAAAATTTGCATTTACTTCAGAATTTTATGATGCTAAATAAAGTTGTTTAGATGCATAAAATTCTGGCTTAATTATCATAGCTTGATATAAGTTATAAACTTTGGATAGATTTTAGATCTATTGAAATCAAGCCTATTGCATAAACAAGTGGAAGTTGATTTGTTAATTTTATTAATTTGCTCACTTGTGATCATTTGTATTAAGCTTTATTGTTTCAATATACCTATCAAGAGGTCTACATTATAATTCATTATGATACCATCTGTTTATTACGCATTTTTCTTGCATCTTTATTTTTATCTTGTAAGGTTTGAGTTTAGCCTAAAAATTCAGTTAAGGTTAGGGATTAGCCTAAAAAATCTCTTTGTATTGGTTTAGGATTAGTTAAGAAAATCTTCCTGGTTGTAAGGTTTGACGTGAGCCAAAAACCTCCATTTGTTTAGTGAAAAGTGTGTAGGGGGACTAGAGGTCCTTTGAGAGAGTGGATGTAGGTAACTTGGAATGTTACCGGACCACTATAAATCTTGTGGTGTGTGCTCTATGGTTTATGTGTGATTTTTTTCAGCAATTTAATTTGATCATCAACACAATCCAATAATCAAGTGATTACTATTATTGTGTTATTATTATTTAAAAAAATAATAGTTAACCCTATTCACATAGGAATAGGGTTTCGATCTACATTTTCTGGCAGAGTCTTTCTTCCTGGAGTTCTCCATGTAGGAAAGCATTTTTCACATCTAGCTAGTGAATCTGCCAAGATTTATTTGCTGCAAGTGAAGAATGATCCATATAGAAGTCATGTAAGCGACTAGGGCAAAACTTTCCTGGTAGTCAATACCAATGTTTGAGTAAAACCTTTTCTCACCAACTTGGCTTTGCGTCATTCAATTAATCAGTCAGCCTTGAGTCTAATGGTTTAAATGCACGTACAGATGTCTAAAGTCTTTCCTTTAGGCAGTTGTAACCACTCTAAAGGATTGGGGAAGGCTGTTTATTTCTTAGCTTTTGTTTTTTGTTATTGCTTTGTTGTAGTCTTTGGGGATTTCTCATCCCTTTTCTTTCTTTAATGAAATTTCTCTTATAAAAAAAAAAGAAGTCTTTCCTTTAGGCGAATCAACAAACTCCCAAGTACCATTCTTGACTGGGGTATTCGTCTCTTCTTGCATTGCTTCCTTATGCTTTGTGAAAGAGCCTTTGAAACATTGGAAGGAATGGAAACAGAGCAAAAAGATGCATGAAGGCACCAAGTGATGGGGACAGAATATTACGAGACAAAATTTGAGATAGATGTAAACATGTACACTTAGACTTGCTAACAATGATGGGAAAATGAAGATCAAAATTTGAAACTTTTTACGTGGAACTGGATCAGAAGACTAGATATGAAGTAGTTGATTGGGCTGATGGAGAATTAACAATTGTTACTTTTTTTTGTATGCTGCACACTGTGTAATCTTTCAGCTCCTTTTTCATGCCAAATGACTGATTGGACAAGTTAGAAGGGTCAAGAACAGGAATAAAAGAAGAAGATTGCCACTCTTCTTGGAGGGGGGCAGGGATAAGAGAAAAAGAAAGGAACACATTCCAATAAAGCGACATCCTTGGAAATGAACTTCCTTCCAGAGGCTGAGTCCCCACTGACTTCTTGTTCTGTTCTCCATCAGTAAGACATTCTGGTTTGAATGTTTGATAGTGAGCAAACTTCTTTCACATGCCCCCGGAGAGTAGAGTAATAATCTGCAAGTCACTGATCTCCTTCTCTGATATGTGTGATCTCTTGCTGTAGATGATACATATGAGTTACATTTTCCATTTGAATAGGAATGATAGGATTCAAGGACATTCTAGTATGAAATCCAAGAAAATACATTCTTGGGTTATTAATCAAGTACCAAGGGTTCGCACTTCACACAGACATTTTTGAATCTAATGATGCTGTCATTAAATTCAAAGGTATTTTTATGCCATGCGGCTGGAGTAGCTTCTTCAAATTCAACTAATAGGGCCAAAATTGAAATTTGGCTTTTTAAATTTTTGTTTGGTAACAGAATTAATTTGTCATTTTTTTTTTCTCAGGTTTATTTTTATTCCAAGAAGAACAATGTTTTCCTTCATTGAGTCAACATGGCCAAAGTAGTGTTAAGTTAGAAGTCCAAAATGAGGTTGATTTAGAAGGCTGGATGTGTAGTGGCTTTATAAAATATGGTAAACATTTTTTAGGAGAAGTTACAATGAAAATTTGCTTTGCCTTTGTGCTATTTTTTCCTTGGTGTGATTCCAAACTTGAAGGTTATTACACGTAAAGGGAAATTGAAAGGCAACTATACGGTTTGAAATTGTTGTTTTTGTCACTTTCAGTTGATTCTTCAAGGGGAAATTTAAAAAAGAAAGAAGAAAAGAAAAGGAAAAAGCAAAAGGGTTAGTTTCTGCTACTTGCTCTTTGCTTTGCTGTATTAGTTGTGCCATAGGGATTAGGGGATGCTTATTGACTATCAATGAGATGATATTCTCATCCAGTTATCAGAACAAGTGGACAATTTATCTAATCGTGTATGAAGTCTGTATGTATGGAGAACTACTACTTTCAAACAACTACAGATTCTACAGAAGCTGATATAATATGTTGGGACAGCAGAGTATGGATGATGATGATTCAGTCTTTTGTGGAGATGACCCTGTGTAGGTACGTCAATTAATTCCTAGACTTACTCTGGATGTTGCATGTGGTAAGCATCAAACTTTTAGAGCCTCTATAACTGAGGTTGTGCATGAGATGTTAGATCAGAACGTGCCTGAACCTCATGATACTTTAGGTGTGTACTGAGAAGGTTTGGGTGGAAATTCCATACTCGTTGACTGATTGCACCATCAATTATTCGTTGATTGTTGTTGCCTTGATGATTCTCTTAGAGTGGTGGTCTGACATGATAGGCAAGTGTAGTGTTCAATTTGCTAGGATAAAGGTCTATGAGACATGCTATAAAATGGTGGAGTGTGGAGGATCACCTTCTTAGATTGGGATAGTTTCACTTCATTCCGAGTAGAAATTGAAGCTCAAGGAGAATTATATTCAATTGGCTAGTGACTTTTTTGGGGGTAGTATATTAGTGGTCGAATATATGGAGTGGTTTGAAGACCTTGCTGTGCATTGCTGGGTTTTGGAAGATGTGTGACAGTATTATCCTGATTCATTAACCCAAGGATTTTTCCTACTTTAATGGCATTGGTGATTGCTTCCTCTAAAAGCTCCTTATAGGTAAGACCACCTGCTTCTCAAAAGGATAAAGGGACTAACTATAACCCACTCTTCAAAGTCATCGCCTTTGCCTAGGTTTGATGGTTCACAAGAGCCATTTATTTCACTGTGGTCTCTTTAAAACGATAACTGTAAACTCTCATAGTAGTGTTATTTCTTGCATCCACTGTGTGTGAGTATTCTATGAGGGCATTTCACCGTCAAAACTAACTGGATGAGACTCTAATGCCGCAGCTAAATCAAATAGGGCTGCAGTGTCCAACTTAACTTCATATGACTCAGACACTACAGCTAAAGTATCTTTGTTCAAACTGACTTCATAAGAATCGGATGCTACCAAATTAGATGGCATAGAATGCCTGGGATCAAGCTTCAAACTTTTGATTTCGATTGATATTTCTCTTTAGGGAGTTATGAAAATTTCCATGTTTTGTTTTGAAATGATGGAAAATTTATGGAAATTTTTGAAATATGGAATTTAAGCTATTGTTATGCAATTTAACATATCTAATTATTAAAGAGTTTGCTAATTTTTCAAATTCTTTTATTTCATTTTCAAGTCCAATTAATAAGGAATATATATATATCTATATATATATATATATATATATATATATATATATATATATATATATATATATTCTGT
>JAOXJP010229227.1:0-10988 GCA_025762735.1 Platanus orientalis | reverse complement strand
ACTCTGTATGGTTGGATGCTCAAAATCGTCAATGGGTGGATGAGAAATTATCCTCAAAAGTGCCTAGTTGATCACTAGTAAAACTGGTAAAAGTGTGTGAAATTTGAATAGTCCCACATGGATTAGCCCATAAATTTATGTGTGTTCATACACACTAGTGTTAAACATAAGTTTGGGCTCCAAGGGGTAACGCTGTTTTGTGGATGGGGGAGGACCTAGCCAACATGGGCCGGGCCTATATTTAAACACACACATGCTTGCCGAACTGAACCGGGCTAGATCGGGTTGGGTTGGGTCCATAAGAGAAATAAATATCATTTTTATTAATATTTTTCTTTTTGCTTTCTCCCAGAATTGGTTACACCTATGGGGACATGTCCCTTTGAACAGTTTTGCCCTTATGGGGTGTGATTATTCGTACGATTTTACAACTATGCCCTTGGAGACTGTTGGACCGAATAGACACACATGTGGCTATTAAATCACACCTATTGATACATGTCCATTTTATACGGACATGTAGGTGTCTCTTAAATCATTCCCTTTCACACATGTTCGTTCTGTACGAATGTGTAGGTGGCTACTAGATTGCAACTATTAGTTATTTGTGACTGTTTGAAATCAAATGTTGTGTCCCTATACCTATTCCGAACAAACATGAAAAATCTATAAATAAGAGGTCCCTCATTTATTTAATTTATTCAATTTTTGATAAATGCATTAGTGTTTCATAGTACATCCGTGTCAGTGTTAGTGTGAGAGAGAAGTACAACACGAGTTGGTTTGCCAGACACACAGATTGTAGTGCTGCTTTTGTGTGTGAAAGATCATTGTATCCTGGGAGGCAAACGTCCGAATTGACCATTAACACTAGTGCGAGGGACAAATCTATCTTAAGTACATAGTGTTAAACACTAACCTTGATCTAATTTAATGAAGGTTTGATCATCCGAGTCAAGTAAGTATTTTTGTTTATTTGATTGTTATTTTCATATTTTATAGTGTTGTGCACATGTATGTAGAATACTAAAATAACAATAACAAGATAACAAATCTAACACCAAAGACTCTATTTTTTTTTTATCAAGTGTAAGAATCAAAGCGTAATCAGTAATATCATCTGTAATGTTTGTGGAAGCTTCCTTTTCCTTATTGTTGCTATCTTATTTCTTTTTCTTTTGTACCCAACAATCATTCTTGAGATGTCATTTCTTCTCACAATTTTAACATTTAACTCTTAGCTTTGTTGACTTAGATTTTTCCTTACATTTTGATTTTTCATAATATTTTTCTCTTTCAACAGTTCTTCCTCTTCCTTCCACATTCAGTGACTCTCACTTGATGATACTTCTCTTATTGTCTTTTTATGAATCTCTTCACTGAGCATTACACTCACCACATCATCGAATTTCAAGGTGCTTGAACTTGAGGAATTGTTCAATGCCATAACTAGACCATCTCAACTCTCTAATAACGAGGATATGATCAATAAGGTTTTAACTTCATCATTAAAGTTGATGTCTATTGAGGTTGGTTGACTTCTGATGGTGTTGAACTTGTTTAGATGTTCTGCAATGGTTCTTCCCCCAGTCATCTTCATATGGAACAACTACTTCATTAAAAATACTTTATTTGATGCGAATGGCTTCTTATAAATCCACACAAGAATAGTGATGAGACTTTCAAGGGTTTTCTCTTTAGAAATATTGAAAATAATAGATGATAATAAAAAGAATCTGATCGTACCTAGGGTCTTCCTATCGAGTACTTTTCAATCCGCACATCATATCGAGTTTGTTTGCCTTCCCACCAATAGGTTGATAGAGATTTTTATAGTACAAGAAATCCTTTATATGTATTTTTCATAGTGCAAAGTTTATACCATTGAACTTCTCAACTCTAAATTTTATGGATTCGTTTCTTGTACTGCCATTGTTCCCACTCAAGATAAAATCTAACAGTTTTTGGTTTATTGAAACTAGCTTTCCAAACCTCTGCTTTAATACCAGTTGTTGGGGGACCAAAGCCTATTAATCAAACCAAGCATGATGAAAACAATCATAATCAAATAGAAAATAACTCACAACTACAAGTACACCACAAAACACAGGATTTATAAGAAAAACCCCAAGTTGGGAAAAAACCATGGAGTCACAAAGAATGCTTCACTATTCTTGAAAGAATACAAGAGTTCTCTCTCAATCTCTAATAATACCACTCTTTTCTAACTCTCTTTTCTCTGTTCTTAACCCTAAACAACAATATAGACATTATATAACTAATAGAGGTTAAGGTTTGATGGGAATCTTCTCCATTTATGGACCTTTTATAACAATTTACAACTATTTTAATTTCCACATGTCTGGATTGATTTAGAAGACCTCGGATCGGTTCGAGTAACATCAGATCGGTCCACCTCTCCACTGTTGGTCATCTCTTGCAGTCCAGAAACTGCATGGATCAATTCTGTTACAATTGGATTGGTATGGCTGTATATGTTGAATTGGTCTGAGGGCCCTTTGGATCTATCCGAACTTCCAGATTTGCTTCCTCTTCTTTGGTTCTTCAGCTGCATCAGGTTCCACACCTATACACCCTAGCCTTTGTGTGTTAAAATGGAGGAGCATACAATTAGATTTATTTTATTTTTCATCTTCATCTTCTTATTCTTCTTCTTGATCATTTATTTTTAAGATTTTTTTTTATAAATTTTTAGTTTAATTTGTTCCAACTGTTCACACCTTGCCAAAAAAACATTCTATATTTGAACCAACACCAACTGATCAAAGCTCCCTTATATAGATGTTCCTTTTCTCATTTTTTCATAGTACATGATCCCTGTATATATAGAGTATAATAAACGCTAAGTTTTTCAATTACTACTAGTTGAGTGAATGCTAACAAGCTCTGACCCACCAAATTGGTCTGGTACTTTAGTAGAGCTTTCAGGGATGACAAATTTATACAAGAACTATAGTTTAGATTTGGTTACGTGTGAGTAAAATTGAGAACCCAGAGAATAATTGATTCTGGCTGTGCTACGACGTTCCCCCTGTCCAAAAATGCATGCAAGGGTAAGGGTTCCCATGGTTACAGTTTCATACCGCAGCTAATAATATATCTCCATGTCATACACGGAAATGCTCAACTCCTCCCTTCCCTCATGCATCTCAGGATTATAACTTTCATCGTCCCAGATTTGAGATTCTAGACCTTGAATAACGCCATCATGTGTCTTGCAATCTGTCTTGGGCAACCTTTCCAGCAACTCGGCATCGATGGCCATTGCAGCATTTGATGCTGCTTTCTGTATTGACTTGGGTGACATGTTGGCGGTCTGAAGGAATATGGGAAGGCAGGTAGGGAAATTGAGATGCCTTGCTGATGGACCTCGCAGACAGAACACGGCAGTGTCATGGGCTATGGCTGCAGCCTCTGGGGTGCAGTATGAACCCAACCACAGTCGCTCTTTAGTGCCGGGAACTCGAATTTCGGACACCCACTTCCCCCATTTCCGACGACGTACTCCCTTGTACCTCTTTTCATCTGCATGGGTGCTGCCTTCTTCTGAATGGCTCATTTGATCGAAATCCGGCAAGTGGGTCTGATAATTATATTGGAGATTTAATGACGAGAGAATTGCCTGAAGAGAGTTTATATAGGTTGAAGAAAGAGAAAAGCCTTAAAGCAGAGTGATGACGGGAGACGACTTGACTATAGAAAGGGCAGGATTAAACATGATAGATAGAGATAGATTGAGCGTTTAAAGCTTCATCTTCCATGGGGGCAAGGTAACCTTCTTGACGGTCAAAATGAAGACGAAGGAAGGGCGGACAGTTTTTTTCAACGAAAAGTTACCAATGACGCCATAGTAGACGCCAGCATTTTGAAAAATTTGTGTTGGTGAAGTCAGAAGCTCCTTCTCTAAAGAAAGCGCGTTAGATATTAACTGGAATCGTGACGTGATAACATAGGTCACCCTGAAGAAGACTGCTGTCATCATCAATGTATAGGAAGGTTGACTTTCATAAATTTGTTTACCGCTTGTTGCGACTTTTATAGAAGGTTGTGTGCAAGCAAACGAATTTCATGAGAACTGTGCAAACTGTAGCAGAGGGGCTGACGCATCAACACCGAAAAGTGATTTACACTTTTTAGGGGAGCTTATCAGTTTTCGGCGCTGACGTGTCCGCACCCTGATATTGTTTGCACAGTTCTCACGAAATTAGTTTGCACCTAATTTTCTTCATTTTTGTGGTTAAGGACGCACTACAACCACTAATAGCATGTTTTTGTCAACAAACGGAGGAATTCTTGTCAATCGTAGGTATCATACCCCGACAGTCTCTGCTTCGGGCTGAAATCGTCTAGGCCAGCCCCCTTATGGGACACTCGGCGCAGAGGATTTCAGACCCTCTGCTTCGGGTTGTGACATAATGTCTAACAAAAGCTGCTTTAATAGGACTCGTATCCTCTGTGCCACCTTATGGTGCACCACAGTGAGCCATAGACACAAAGAGACCTGTATCTTCTGCACCACCTTACTCTGCACCATGGTGAACCACAGCCACAAGGGTGTGGAGCCATACACTTTTTTAGGACCCTATCCTCTTTTGTGTTTGTGGCTCTCTATGGCACAGAGTTAGGTGGTGCAGACGATATGGCTCCGACACAAAGGGGGGTGGGGTCATACACTTTTTGCAGGGCCCCATCCCCCTTTGTGTATGTGGTTCACTGTGGCGCAAATGATACGGCTCCACATTCATAAATACATAGGTACTTATTCATTGTGTATTTATCATAACACCATCTTTTGACCCATGTGTATTGACTAAAACACCCTTTTGTCAGGCCACATGTCCTTGATTGTCAATGGAGTGATATCTGTCCATTTAGACTGAAGATGATTCAAAATCAATCATTGGAATAGGTTTTTAGTAGTTTTGTATGAAGACTTTCGAACTCTAGTTAACAAGGATTTCTAGCCTAATGCAGCTTAAAGTGTGGCATTGTCTGCAGTGTGACATGCACCTTTAAAAAGTGAATATCAGTTGGGGTTATGTGTCACACTAGAGACGATGAGAGCACATCCTCTGCAACAACTTAAATCTTGGATAGAACACCTTTTCCGATTAGAAACTGCCACTAAAACAGGACATGTATGAAAAAAAAATTGAAATTTTAATTTGGGCAAAAGTTTTAATACACATGTCACATTGTAAACTTAAAAAATGAGCCCACTCTTAAGCACATGTCGTTCTTTGACGGCAGTTTCTAGTTAATATATTTTGAGCTTGTTGTAGAGGATTTGTTTTCGCAGATGATGCCACACTTTTTAAGCTGCATTAAAGGATTCAGACTCGAATTTATATGTATCCTTCAATAAAATATTGAATCAATCATTTTTCTTTGAATTAAAATTTACAAAAATTTATTCATGCAAAAAATATGAATAAGATATATCAGTGTTTAGAAACCTGGGTTAATCTGGTTACTTGGAGGTCTGCCGATCCAAGTTATATGATAATCAACTAGTCAGTATATATATATATATATTGTTGAAAATGAATGCCGCTAATAGCTTCCTATTTTTTTTTCAAAAATTTCTCTTATAAATCTTAGTCCGAAATTGGCTAGGAAGATTTCTAAATCTAAGTATGTAAGTAATCACCCCAATACCTCTTGTGAGTTTTGAGAGAACTCTCTCTCTCTCTCTCTCTCTCTCTCTCTCTCTCTCTCTCTCTCTCTTGTTGCTATGATATAGTATGCACACACGCACATGCGCATGAGCATGAGCACTTGAAGTGTAGCTAGGTCAGTTTGGAATGGGTCACAACTGAACTCCATGGGTCACAATTGAGGCCCGTCAAGGCTTGGTGCACGACTAAGACACGTCAAGGTTCGGCTTGTGACTGAAGTCATTCACGGATGGGTTGAACTTAGTTGTGATTGGCTTAGAATATCCAGAATGATGCTTGCGATGCAAGTAAGCCTACATCTCACCTTGGGAATGGCCTAATCGTAATAAGGAGCCCATATTGATGTCCATCAAGAGTTGGACACATATAAAGGGGTTGGTGAGATGGATGGGAGCCCATCATCATCATAAAACATATAGAATTGGGCTTAAGACCCACTTGTGACCAAGGCATGATTTGGGCTGAAAACAAAGTGTGGAGACTGAGAAAATATATCAGAAAACAAAGAAAAAGGAGAAGAAAAAAGGTAGCCATTAAAGCTCTCTTTTTCTATATTCTATTTTTCTCTCCTTTTGGGTATGTGTTGAAAGACACAAGGCTCCACACAGCCTTTGGATCAACACCTCTCTAGAGGAGCCTTTCTTGGCATCCTTGGGTTGGAAAACCTCCTTAATCCAACTGTCATCACATAGAGGAACCTCCACTTGGTTGATGGTGCTACCATTGTCTTCTTATTCGGTCACTTGGTTTGATTTGGCTCTTGGAGTCAAAGGAAAGTTTGGATTTTGTGTCTTGTGGCACTGGCACGCTACGTAACCATTTTTCTAACCAACAAAGAAAAGGCTTGAATAAAGTCAAGTGGGTTATTTCTCTCTCAAAAAATAAGGTTTTGGACATGGAAAAAAGATTAGGCCAGCAATCTTTTCTACATCAAAAGAGAATAAGGATGAATCAAGAGGACACTCTCTGTGTGGATGGCTTGATGAAAGCTCAATAAAATATTCAACATTATTAGGAATTTATGCTCTTATGTTTTTTTTCACAAAAGGGATAATATTCTCTTCTCTTATAGGAAATTCATGGACATCATGATGATGATTTATGATTAATTGAAATCAATGTTTTAAAGTTTTATTTATACTCTTTCCACATTAAATTAGATTAAAAACTAACAACTAAAAAAATTAATCTAGAAGAAGAATGATGTGGGACCAAAGCAACAAGAACACCAATTCAAACACGGTTGAACTAAGAGAGGAGTTCAAGGAATCCACCAAAGAAAAGAGTAAGCTTTTATAAAATATATTCTATATTATATATTACACCATCCCATCTCCTCCATATTTATAAAGAAATGTTAAAACCATAAAAGAATCTTATTAGAAATAAAACTCGAAATAAAACTCCAACTACAAACACTTAACCCATCATATTTGATAACCACCTACAATTTTGACCATAACCTTTTCAAATCAACTCAGAATCACAAGATTTTAGACTCTTTGAAAAGCTAATTCAATAATCTTTCAAATGAAACCAAAATCATGTAAAACGGATAAGTTTGACCTACCAAAACAAGGCTTAAAGAATAGTTACAGGATTCCACCTTTCACATTCTAAAAACTAAACAATACCTCATAAAATAAATACCCTAAATTAAAAAAATAAACCCAAAATTAATAATTTTAACTAAATAAGAAAATCTAAACCTAGAATAATCAAAATAAACCTAGATCTTGAATAAAGCCTATTACATGTCATGCATCAAAGAAGAAAAAAGGGTCATGTTAATACTGATCTCATAAACGATATTTTAGCCAATTGATCGATTATTGCATTCCTGTGAACAACTAAAAGGAATGTGCACATATTCATTAATTTGAACATATTTAGTAACGGGTAATGAGTTAAATGGTCAAAATATTGTAGTTAAGGGTGGACATCAACTAGGCCGAGACAAGCCCGAGAAAAACCTAGGATCTACCATGTCACGCCTTGAATTACCAACTTGTGGCAACTTAAATCATGACAACACAAAACCCATATTCAACCCAATTCTGATCATGATGTTAACAAAACATTCATTCTTTGAATTTATGCAATCTTTTTCGTTCTTTTTTCCTTATTCCCATTCACATAACATATTCAGCGGAAATAAAATGTCTAATTTCACATTCATACACTAGCAACGGAATATATATACTTCTAACTAGATAGACACCTGTGGAAGGTACTAACATTCGTAAAAAATATAAAGTGATGTGATATTCATCCTATGAGTACTTAAAAGGAAATTAAACTAACTATTACAACAATCCTTAGCTCTTTCAAAATGAACCAAGATGTGTCCCCACACATGGTTGAACACCCCAAAGTGAACCCAAGAGGATGTGGACCCCCCAAATATATCAAAATAGTAAAAATACAAAATTCACTATTTGTGATCAATCACAAACCCCATGATTGATCACAAAAGTGAAAGTGAAATTTTTACTGTTTGTGATCGATCACAAAACCCATGACCGATCACAAACAAGAAAAATGGCCACCTAAGGACTAGGTCTCTTTTCCATGATCGATCATGGATATGTGTACTAAAGATTCTATGATCGATCACAAAATCCATGATCGATCATGGACTGGTTGTGACTTAAGTGAGGGCCTACACCTTGGTGATACCGCTGAGCATATTTTGGAGGTCATGAAAATTGACCCTGTGATCGATCATGGTTGAGTATTTTGGAAGTCTGCCAAAACTTTATTTTTGAATGGATGACTATTTTCTTTTGCCCGTTTAAAAAGATTTCAATCCAAGGATTGTAAGCATTTTTCATCCTCTATAAAAGGAAAAATTTTCCTTTAGGGAAACACAATCTTCAAGCATTCAAGAGTGTTATTTTCTTTGCTAAAAAGAGCCTCCAAGAGTGAAAAACCATCTTCCTTCATTGTTTGAGTTCCAAGCTTCTCTTGGTTCCCTCTTAGTTCTACTGTAGCTAACATCTATTTGAGAGGTGTGGTTTGGGTTGTCCATTGTGGAAATCCCTTTGTGGTTAGCCTCACTCAAGGGGTTCTACTGTCATAGCTTGAAGAAGAAGTGGTTGTATAAGGAAAACCAACTTGACAAGGAGTACTCCCACATGTGGTAAGAATAACAACATCAACCAACTTAGTGATAATATTTGTTATTCTCTTTGTATACTCATTCATCCTCTATTACTTTGTTTTCACCGGAGACATCGAAAGTTACTTTACTACCTCTGCCGGAGACACCAGAAGTAGTGCACACTCACCGGAGACACCGAATGTTGTTGTGTAGCTTTCTTGTGAGAAAGTAGTTAGGTTTTGTATGTTTACCTAGGTTGTATGTGACAATCTAAATGAAATATACCTAAGCTTCATAGTGAGCTTTAGAAGAGTGGACGTAGGTCTTTGTGCCAAACCACTATAAATCCTGTGTTGTGAATTGAGTGTGTGATTACTTGTCTCTCTATTTGTGCTCATATTTAATATTGCTCATTACGTGTTTGTTTAAATACTTGAGTAAGCGCATTGTTTCACACACTCACTTGGACTAATTTTAAGAAGATTAAAATCAATCCTAACATTGGTAAGAAAGGGTAGAATAATTTTTATATCCTATTCACCCCCTTTAGGATAACTTTATAGATATTTCAATTGGTATCAGAGCCTATGTTATTCACATAGGGCTTAACAACCCGAGTAAAATCTTAGCAAAAATCCTAGATGGTTAGAGAAGAGAGTGGTATGTCCATTAGCACACCTCCATTCTTCAATGGAAGTGACTACGGCTATTGAAAATCTCGAATGGAGGTCTTCCTCAATACATATGATCTAAGGGTTTGGAATGTAATAGTCGATGACTATACATAGCCAAACAAACCACAAAGTGAGTGGACCCCCGCCGAAGCAGAAGCTAATAAGTTCAACTTTAGGGCCTTGAATACCATAGCAAGTGGTTTGGCCCCCGATGAGTTTAGGAGGATAGCTCATCTAAAATCTACAAAGGAAGCATGAAAGTTTCTCTCGGTTACTCATGAGGGAATGAATATCGTAAAAATGTCTAAGCTTCAAATGTACACAACACAACTTGAAGCACTTAGGATGGAAGATGACGAAGAAATCTCTCAGTTCAATGTCAAGCTGTTCAACTTGGTAAATGTCATGAGGAGTCTAGGTGAGGATATTCTAAAATCCAAAGTGGTCTGGAAGGTACTTAGGTCACTCTCTAAAAGGTTTATACCTAAAGTGACAACCATAGAGGAAAGCAAAGACATAGAGACCATGAAACTAGAGGAATTGATTGATTCACTTTAAACGTTTGAAGTAACAATCAAAGAACATACTAAGAAGAAGGGAATTGCCCTCAATGTAGAAGAACTAACCTAATCTAATGAAGATTCGGATGATAACTTAACTCTAGTAGCTAAGAGGTTCAAGAAATTCTTTAGGAGGAATTTAAGGGATTATTCCAAGAACAAACAAATAAGGAGATCCCTTCCCAAATATAGGAAAAATAAGGACTTCTCAATGGAACCTCCCATTTGCTATGAGTGCAAAGGGAGATGACATATTGCCGAGGATTTTGGCAATAAAAAAAACATGTTCAAGCTAAATGGCAAGTCCATAGTTACAATTTAGGATGACGATTCTGAAGTGTTAAAAAATGAGTCACAAAGTAGCGAGGAAGGTCCCTCATAAGAGGTCAAAGCCTTCATGGCATTTGACACTCCTATGAGTTCACTTTTGGAAACAAGTGACTCAAGCAAGCAGTGAGGATGAGGGAGATGAAGAAGAGGAGGAGGACTGTGATGCCCAAGATGCCTTCAATGAACTCTTTGTTCAAAGTGTTGAGTTGGAAAAGAAAAATAAACAACCCGAAAGGGAAGTTAATGACTTGACCGAAAAGTCAAAAACCCTCGAAGACACTTTCTCCATCCTCAGACAAGAGTCTTCTTTGGAAAATGAGAAAGAAAAAGATATTTCTAAAGAAAACCACATGCTTTTATGTGCTAAGGAAGAAATGAGCCGAAAAATAGTTGAACTAGAAAAGAAGCTCAGTGAAATTAAACTATTTATAGGTCTAGAATAAGACAATAGGAAGCATGAGAAGAGAAGACTTCTTGATGACAAGAAAAAATTGTCCAACAAGGTTCGTGAGCTTGAGGAGAAGCTTAAAACCTTAGAAGAAGAAAATGATGAGTCAAGTAGTGATGGTTCACTCATCCAAGAGTTGGAAGACCAAGTCAAATCAATAAATGAGAGAAACAA
>JAOXJP010229226.1:0-10989 GCA_025762735.1 Platanus orientalis | reverse complement strand
TAATCTTGGTAAGAATACTCGCGTGATCTTAGACTAGGAATCTGGGTGATTGGCTTTGACAGGATCTGCCTTGATATCTCTTTCACCACATTTGTAATCTTATTTCTAAGAATCTTTCACGCTTCCAAGCTGTGGAGCCATTCAAATATTCGTGGACACAGACGGATCAATAGATTTTTGTTTGTTATTGGGCATTTTTGGTTATCATCTTCTCTCTGCTCACTTTGTTTCCCAACTAAATCATCAAAACCTAACCAGGTGAGTTCTTTCTCATCTTTTTCTCCAGTTTGAACGGATTTCTGCTGTTTGTTTCTTTTCTCTCTCTTTCTCTTGGTTTTGACTGTTTGCAAATATTTTGACAGAAACTTAAAGAAAGTGTGAGAAACTAAAAATTTTCTTGATAGAAAGTTGTGTTTCACAATTAAAAAAGATCTCCTACACCCCATTTGTCTTCTCCTCTATGTCCTCACAGACAAATGTAAGTGTAGGAGATCCTTTTCCAATTGTGGAACATAACTTTTTCCAAAAAAAGAAAAAACATTTTCTCACATTTTCTTCAATTTTCCATCAAAATCTTTGCAAACAGGCATAGCCTTACTGAATTCTTTTATGGGTTTCGATTCCAATGATTTGGAGTTCATCCTTATCAAATTAGAAGGGGAAAGCAGAGGGGGAAAAAGGGAGATGAAGACATAGAATTTGTGATATTGATGCCAAACTCAATCCAATAAAGATGATTCATCGTTTCAAGATATAGAAAATGGTACTGGTGTCTCCAAGTTTATGCAGTGGAAATGGGTTCACTGCAACCATAGTTTATTTTGGATAATCTAAAACGGAGAACAACACCTCTCTTATCACATTAGGATTATTACTGGTATGGACGTTGTGTGACAAGGTTTTTGTGTTTTTATTTATCAGCTGGGAACTATTGTTATAATTTTTTCAAATGTTGCTTAACTCTGCAACCATGTTCACAAGCTGTCTTGATAGTGAAAGTAGCAATGAATTTTGCAAGACTTAATAGTTGGTTTTCTGACTGGTAAACATGAGACAAGCAGGCAACCTCAAGCAACAAAGTTGGCATCAAAAGCACTCCTTGCTGCTGCTCCTACTAATTATGCAAGTATCCACCGTGACTCAAGACTCTCTCTGGCTTCTGTAAAGTTGAACCAGAGGCTCTTGATATCAAGCAGTAGAGATGGTGTCATCAAAGCGTGGAAGTAAAAGGACTTGCAAGTATGAATCATAAGGGAGGTTGTAAATATGTAGTTCAGCTTTTAGTAAATATGTAAATTATGGTCCGGATCCTCTGAAGCTTATATCCAATTGAGAGAGCCTGTTATTGAGTTTTCCGTGTCCAAAGTAAAGAACACGAATCCTTTTTGGGTGGTCAACTTACCTCTTATGTGTTAGATTGGATGTTCTATTAGATTGGCCATATCTATAATAGCATCCAATCTGAAGATCATGATCATTTGACTTGTAGCCGATGTCTTTCCAGAAGAATCCCGAATCATTCCAGTTAAGTGATAAACATAAACTTCATCCTGACAACTATTCCCGATAGCCTCAAGTTTTTTGTTGCCTATCATCAAATAATGAACTTTATTAATTTTTCCAATGGCTCTTCTAAATATTAATCTCACTATTTCCATCAATCACAGAATGGATGACCTCTCCTAAAACATACACACATCTTAAAGTCAATTTTGACCATCATTTCTTCCAAGTCCTAGTGAATTCACAGTCAATGAAAGAAAAACCCTTGATAATAGGGGCACGGAAAATACACAAATGCATTTTGTTGAAGAACAATGGCATCAAGGAATGACATTGCTTGCAATCTGGAAGACCTGGAAGCTAATCTGTGCTAACAATATCAATGGCACGAGAACTCTTCCATATGCCATGGTGATAAATTTCAAGTAGACTAAAAGACCAACTCTGTCCCTCTCTCTCTCTCATCAACATGTTTATCCTTCAAACATTTATGTTAGATGTCACATTTATTTCAACGGAAAAGTTGATGGAAATGGATTTGAGAGGCCTATCATTTGCTTCAGCGAATGAGTTCTTCTCTTTTGTGTGTTTTGTGTTTTTGAGATTTTTCATACACAAGAATCTCATCCCTTGAGTCATTTAAGGATTCAACAATTCGGATTTGAGTAAGCTAAGGATTCACATCCCTTTCTTTACAATACATCATGTGAATCTAAATAGAAAGCTGTAGATTCCCAAATCCCCATCTTAAATCAAAATCCTAAACCATTCACGAAGCCACCTCAAAACCCAAAGTGAGAGAATAAGCACATGGAGTCTTGCTCTTAAGCAACAATTTCTTTCTTTTCTGGCTCCTCACGTTTTGCCTTTTCTGGCTTTTGAATATCAGCTTAGTGGGTTCTTGCGAAGTAGAAGAATAAACCACATGGTAAGAGCAATAAACCAACACACAAGGGCATTGGTTTTTCTATAGAATGAAATGACGCTACAAATATGATGAAGAGTTGACGAATTCTGAAGAGCTAAGTTCTTAATTTCCAATCCATTCCATTATAACCAAAAAAAAATCTATTTCACAAGAATTGTAGAAAATTCGCTCGTACAGCCGCAAAACATCTATAAGGACTGGTCCATGACTGCCTAAAAACTCAGCCCTTGCATTAGGGGGTCCAAAAACTCACTGGATGATTGTTTGAGTTGTTAAAATTGTTAAATTCACTCACCATTTGTCACTTCTAAATTCACAAACTAGCAGCACCCAAGTTTAAATAGACCCATAAAAAAAGGGGGGGGATGTAGAACCTTATCTTTCTCAAGCTGTTCTTTGAGAGGAAAAAAAAAAAGACCCAAAACAAAACGAACAACAACCGAACCGACATGGTAATTTATGTGCCTCAGTAATCAGCTCAAGCACTTGAGCGTGTAATGCATGTTTTTTTGCTCAAGTGCTTGAACACACTCTGCTGCTAAAGCCACAAATTGGTAACTGGATTCAACTCAACTCTAGTATGTATTGAGTGCTAAAAAGCCATACATAATTGTCATGAACAAATGTGTAAAAATTGCTTGAATAAAATGAAACCATGAGATAAGGCACTCGTAAGAAAAAGACTTGGTTAGCTAGCTACGTTTCTTGATTTGAAATGAATAGTTGAGTTCCAAATGACATATTCTATTGTCGTCTTCAAACTGGATGAACGACACAAGTAACCATTAATAATGGATAAACATTCCATTATGTAAACGATGGTATAAAAATCCGGGGTCTGCTTTCCAGATTGGTGCGGAAGATTCATCCGAGTGGATAATTAGAAGAAAAATTTGATGTTTTGGGTGTATTATTAAAGATTGTAGCAACCAGGTGATCATTGTTTTTAATGGTCCATAGGGAAATTCTGATTCTACCAATGTGGAGACCTTTGTTCTCTTTATGGGTCTTCATGAGTTAAAAGCAATGGAAGGTTTTAGGAGCTTCATGGGAGGGGCTACTTGAGATTGGGATTGAATTTAGATAGTAATTAAGTAATGAGTATTTGTTACTGGTGGATAAAATTAATTAATGAGTATTATTACATCCAAATGAGAGTTTGGGAGTTGGTGGCTTCTTACTTCTTAGAACACATCTTGTTCTATGGAGTTCCAAGATTGACTAATGATTTTGTTAAGGGAGTGGAAATATGTAATTAGGTTGGAAGGAAATATCTTGTCCTGTTTATTGCAGACAACAAATGGATCCTTCTCTAATAATGCAAAGGGACATCAGAATTTCTTACTTCTTAAAGAGTAAGAATTTTTTTTTTTTTTTGGGTGGAAATATTAAACTCTCTTTAGGATGATGTGTCTTACTTCGGCTGCCGGTATTGAAGGGTTGTTTCACCCCATTTGATTAGCTACTTGCGTGTGCAAACTGCAACAGAAATGCAATAATTGAGATGTCACGGACTCACGGAGGCTTGGGATCCTTGAATCGGAAATAATGTTAAAAAGTCTCACGTTGAGGCTTTATGTCCATACGTTAAAAATCAGATCCTCCGATATCATACCTCACAGATTTACTAGTACAGTTTATGAACTGTAGTATGGAAATATGAAAATAGAATGTATGCTTTCATTTTTTATATTTGTTTCCATCTAATAATATTTAAACTATAATTGTTTTCTATTTTAAATGGTCCTGTAGTACCTTAATGGAGAGATACCCTGCCATTATTTACCAGCATATGCCGGACAAATGATACTTTGATAAATATACACTTATTATTTAATGTGTATTTACAATAGTATCCTCCTTTGGTGAGGCATCGTATCACACATATTGATTGGTACAGGCGTACGTGGTATCTCTCCTCCTTTCAGATTGGAAATGTTTCCAACCTTGGTCCAAGGTTTTAATTATTATTAGATGGGTATGGTTTGAAACCATCTATTTCATTCACAGAGCAGATCAGGGGTATTAAACAAGGACTGAGTATGAGATTAGCCAGAACCATTGATACCCCGCAGATCTTCTTGACATGTGGCATGAAACAAACCAAAAAGGATGGGCGAGCAACAAAAGGATCTGTCACATTCTTGTGAACACTTAGTTATCAGTGCAGGAGAAGGTATGGGCTCATTTTGTGCATCATTTTCATTTGATGTAGATAGGATGAATTTTCTGTCTAGAAGTAGCTCTGTGGATCCTTTGCTTATACAATTGGATTCTATTAGACCAATGCTCTTAAGCCAGGATTACATGTCCTTGCACAGGATTGGAATTCCTATCTTAACATGTCACATCTATATAGGGTAATTGTTTTGGTGCAATGGTAACAACTTGGGTTGTCCAGTGTGAAAACGTGGGCCGGTTTAAATCCATTCACCAGTAAATTTGTCTAAGAAGTCAAAGGTAAGCTCTGTATCCCATCCACCCTTTCAAACCTGTAATCACGGGACCAGCACTAGGTAATGACAATTTTATATATCACATCTAATATTTTATATAGGTTCGTAGGTAGGTGGATAGGAGCTTAAAATATTATTATGTTAGAAGAGAAAATATACATACACATGAGCAGTTTTATACCTATCTTCTTGAACTATTTGAACTTGCAAGAAACCTGACTCTAAGTCAAATTTTGATAAGACCTTAGAATTGCAAACCCTGTTTAACATGTCAGATTTGTTTGGAATAGGATGTCTAATTACAGAAGACAACGATTTGAAGTCGTCAAAAACAATCCTACCAGATGGTTCGGTGGTAAATAGATCATCATTTATAATAAAAAAATGTACTCTTCAGGTTTTTCCTTTAGAGCAACCTGACCTTCAATTGGGTCTTTTGGATGTAGTAAGAAAATTCCTCCCCTAAGGAGCTCATCTGATTCCCCTAGCTCCAGACTGACACAGGGAATACTATGAACAGATTTTAAAAGATTCTTGAAGCGTATTATTTACGCATACTGTCAATAATAAAAATTATGACTACGTATACTTAAAGATGCAAATCCTGAAAATAATCTCCACTAGAGATTGGGAAAGAGAAAATTTCTCTCTACACCAGCCTAAAAGGCTGCAAAGGCCTATCGGGTCTCCCTAGTACAATTACTTTGACTATGTCAGGGCATGAGATTAAGTGCTATTTTTTCAAAATTGTATATTCTCACACTCTTGGTTCTTATCCTTTGCCAACACTTTTTCTTCCGTTTTTCCAACTTGGTTTCACAACTGGTGGGACATATTTGGAGCTACAGAGGCTATTTTCCCTCCTCTGACTCCGCTTCATTTAGAATACCAAACTAAAATGAGCTTCGTAGAAAAACCACTTGTTACCGCATTCATGATGACAACTCATAGTCTCCTATGGATTATAAAATGGGAATCTGAAGTAGATACTATCTCATCCCCTCCTTATCCCGAGAGACAAATCTATAAAAAATGATGGGATAAATACGACCTTAGATATGTTATTGGAACTCAGGTCATTGTTCCTTCCTCTTATCAATCTCCCAACACTTTAGGGATTAAAGACCAATTTCAAAAAATTCTCATCGGGCTTCTTCCTCCTCTAAAGGACAACCTTTGTCTTCCAAGGGAAAAGGTCCCGCCAATTATGAGCCTCCAACCTTTGCTCAACAACTAAGAGCTGATATTCTCTCTCGAGAGCTGATATTCTCTCTCGAGAACCCTTTCACGTCAATAGAGTTCTTGAGAAAGTTCTCAAAGAACTAAATTCCTATGCTCCCCCTCCAAACTGGCCATCCATATCTCACTCCTCTTCCTTTTTTCCTGGCTTAGTTTCTTTAGGAAATGATAACGATGACTTCTTCACTCAGCCACCCTCTGATGATGAAGTATTTTTCACTCTTATCTCTCCAGCTTCAGTCAGGTTAATGCTTCAGGGTCGTGATGGAGAGGATAGATAAAAAATAAAAAATAAAAAAATAAAAGGGGTTCCTTGAATCTTCCTAATTCTAAAAGGGTTAGTCTCTTGCCACGACAATGATTCTTAAAAAGAACTCATTTTCAAAATTTTAAGACTACAAGTCTTTTGAACCATTAAAATTCTCTTACCCTAGACTAAAAACCACCATTGCAATAATTTTAGCCCAAGCCAGGTTGCTTCTCGAGACTAAAAATCTCTATAGACTAAAAGTCTGATCATTAAAAATATCGGTGTAATCGACTTCATCCTTATCCAGGGCATGTCACAGACCAAACATGGGTAAAACTACAGGTTAAAGGTTGAAAAGACAAGTCACTACTACAGTACGTTGACAAAAAGAATCTGCTACAGTACATGAACAATGATCAGTGTTACTGTAACCTCTCATGACGACAAAATGACAGGACAGTGGAAGTGAACAGTAAGATGCTTCTCATGATTCAACAGTAAAAAGTTGTCTCAAAATATAATCTTTCTCGACTCTTCCGGACTTGAACCAAGTTGAGTCCGTGGACTTTAGGTGTGATCAAAACGCTCATTTTATCTATAAATTGAAGCCCTGGCCTCTTCATTGGGGGCATAAAAAAATAATCAGTCTTCTTTATTTTTGTAATTTGCTCTTGTAATATTTCATTTTGAGTGATTGTAAGCTTGAGTGTGCTTTCATTTTGGAGTGCTTCTGCCTTTCTTTCCTCCTCTTTAATACTTTATAAGTGTTCTTACATTTCGCTACTCTGTAATTGATAAGTTATCTGCTTTCATTTGTAATAACTAGCATGATAATGAAGGTCTTGTCCATAATGGTATCATAGCCATTTTAATCTAATTTTTTAACTACAAGAAAAGCTTTTGAAAAGCATCTTGAAGTAAAGCTTCTAGTTCAGTCATTATTACGTTTCTTTTAACCGCAGAAGGAGTTTAGGGCATTGTTGGCCATATAAATCGTTGATTTAAGTACTAAAAAAGAGATTGCCTTAGAGATTGCCACTTGTATTTAAGATTATTTGGTTAAACTTGTTTTTATACTACAATGGATAAGATGTTTTATTCTCTTTCTATTAAATCATATAGTTCTTCTTATTCTGTTGTTAATAGTACTGAAGAAAATTTTGTTAATATAGAATCATCCTTAAACAGCTGAAGTATACCACAAATATCTAAAAAAGAAGTGTACAAATATGGTAGTTTGAATTTAGGTCTAATAATCTGATCAAAATTGAAAAAAAAAAAAAAACAATTTCAGTTTCATCTGATGACTAACATATCCAACTTCTATCTGATGAAACCCTAAAAGTGTTAAAGAAAAAATATTAGTACCTCCACTTAGGACTCGTCCAAGTAGCGGTAAAACTGCTAGTCAGAAAATGCCTCAATGTCTCTGCTCTCATCGGAGTTGGAGATACTAAACATCAAGATCATACTGATCAAATCTTGGATCTAGTTGAGACTAATCTTCATGCAAACTCCACCTACTTCAATTGTCATGTTGATCTTCCTTTAAGATTTGCAGATCCACATATCAAAAAGGCGGTCATCTTAAGCATTAAGACACACAGATTCAAAATGTTACCTGGATTATTCATACTGAGAACAGAAAAGAAAATCTTCAAAATTCTCAGGTTGAATGGATAATTCAAACTCCTGATGGAGAGGTAAAAATTACATTTTCTAACTCAAGAAATGTGAGAATAAATTCATTTTCACCAACACCTTCAACATCTGGGTCCTCGAGACCATCTATACCAAGCTCTTCTCAGACTTTCCATACAATTCAAATGCCTCATTCTAGGTTTGCTAGGTTCACTCCTCTAGAGATTTCCATCCAGAATCCCTTAGAACTAACTAACATAAATTATGTTTCATATCCTCCTAGAAAGGAGTATGTTTCTTAAGGAGAATATTCTCCTATAGAAGGAGACTTTGTAGATGTAAATGTCATTGAAAACTTTGAAATTAACAAAGAAATCCTGAAATTTGATTTTTATTCTAAAAAAAAAGGACAAAGAGAGAAAAATTCTTTCAAAAGTTGAATGACCTACAAGCTACTTGTATTAGACAAATCTGGTATGAATCCATGAAAAAGGAAGGAAAAATATTCCTTTCTTCACCTAGTTTGTGAAATTCATGATCTAGAAAAGAGACTCTAAAAAAGAAATCAATGCCATAGAGAAAATCTCTCATGATTGGAAAACCACATCAGCTAAAATTGTTGAATCAACTTACCCTCCACCTAAATCAATAATTTTGGGGAAGGATGAGGTCATGGCAAATCCTTTGATCATTACTCAAAAACTAAAAGAAAATGGTAACATCAACACAACCAAAAGGGATATTGCTATTGTGTGTAAATAGAACAATTATTCCAATCTAATCCTAAAAACAATCAGCAAATAAACTGATAGGATCAAAACTCTTCTAAATGAGGTAAGTCCCCAAATTGCCTCAAAACAAAATCCCAACACCAAACCTCTAAAAAAGAAACCAATGATAATCTCTAGAGAGTTACCTCTAAATATCAAACTCTCCAAGGAGCCTTTCAAATTCACCCCTGATTTTGCTGATGAGCTTGCTAAGAGGCTGAAAGGGTTTTCTTTTAGCACTAATTCTTATAGAAGAGAAACTTCCTCCACAAAAAATATCCAAGACATTAATAATGGCTCTTCCTTCGAACTCTCGGATACTTAAAATATTAGTAGTTCACTATTTTAAGAATCTCATATCAATAAAATTGATATTCATCTTAATATTAATAGTTTGGTCAAACTACTACCACCACCAAATTCACATCACTACTACCATCGACCAACCCCTGTTGATGTTTTGTATAAAGAAATTCCTTACCATCAAATGATGCAATTCGAGGGGTCATTTTTGTACGATTGGAACATAGATGGTCTATCAGAATATCAAATCTGTCATAATATGCCTGTGAAATACGGAATAACACTGAATCCACAATTGTTCATCACATCACCTATTCATTTAGTGGCCAATTGTAGGGTTGATGGACATACTACCTCACAGAAGCCCAAAGGCTTCAAATCCAACAAAGTGTTAAAAAAGATAACCAATGACAACTCATCCTAGACAATCTAGGATAAACTTCTTCAAATGATGTATATACATTATTAACTAATATCCTTCAACATTTTGTAGGTAGAAGCACTGACGTTAGTGAAAGAATTAGAGTTCTGTTTCATAACCTTAGATGTAGATCTCTAATCGAGTTAAAATGGTATAAAGATGTTTTTATTTCTAAAGTTTTTTCTCTGAAGTCATGTAACTTAGAATATTGGAAAGAAAGATTCCTTGTAAGACTACCAAAATTATTCTCATAAATGGTTAGGCAATGATTAAATCAAGAATACGGAGAGAATAGCTTAAATAGAATAACATATGGTGAAATAATTTAAAAATAAACGAAGTAGGAATAAATATGTGTACAGAAATAAAACTCAAAGAATAAATAAAAAGAGAAAATTTACACTATAGAAAAGAATTAGGAAATTTCTGTTGCTAATTTGGTTTAGAAGGACCTCTTCCAAAAAGGCCCAAACCCAAAGCGAAATCTTTTCCTCACAAAAATCAAAACAAAAATTTTCAAAATATAACTCTATCAAAAATTCTTTTAGAAAATCATTTAGGAAACATTTTTTTTCAAAAAATACTAACAAACATTCAAATTCATTTTAGAAAAACAATTCTTTCAAAAAATATTCTACTTGTTTCAAATGCAACAAGAAATGACACTATGCTAACAAATGCGTAATGAAAAAAGAATTTCAAGAGTTGAAACACTTTGATGAAGAAAATGAGATTAGATCTGAAGAAACTTCGGCCGATGATTTTGAGAATTCTAAAAGAAAATTCTATATGTGCAATGAATGCAAAAAAACATAGAAACTGAAAGCGGGTCCGAAATCAATGTGATTACCTCTAATGAAAAATTCATGCTAGAGTTAATCGATTCAATCACTGATTCTCTTTGAAAAAGACAATAAATAGAAAAACTTTTTGAAGGAATTAAAAGTTCTAATAAAAAAACCAACCCAATTCTGAAACTTATAAAATAAGTGAATTAAAGAAATACCTTGATAAAAAAGAAAATGCAGGTCCAATCTCTATCTCTTCTCTTCAACAAGAAATACAAGAAACCAAACATGAGATTAGAGAGATCAAAAACAAATTTCAAATTCTTGAATTGGCAAATCAGTTGGATCACCCTAAAAGGGATGAAGAAGAAGAATTTGAAAATATAATGGAAGAATTCACTCCCTTGATTCCAGGAGGAACGTTAGGAGTCCAAAAGGACAAAGAGACCATTAAGATGATCTCTTAGTTAGAAAGTCAAAAATGATATTCTAACTTCTCTCTTAAAATTAAGGGAAACTTTGAACTAAAAGTCATTGGATTAATTGACTCTGACGCAAATCTCAATTTTGTTCAAGAAGGATTAATTCCGACAAAATGCTTTAAGAAAACTACTCAAAGGCTCACAACTGCTAATGTTCAATTAAAAATCGATTACAAAATTTCAAACGTTCATATCTGCAAGGAGTTTG
>JAOXJP010229225.1:0-10989 GCA_025762735.1 Platanus orientalis | reverse complement strand
TAAGGGTATAGGTCTATATAGATCAACCCGAACCTGCTCAATCATGTTGAAGCGAGTCGGGTCAGGCTAGTGGGTCAGATTTGAGTCGGGTTCAAGTGAACATATGACTATATGGTTCAGCCTGAACCCAGCCTATTTATTAATCATGTCAAAATAGGTTGACCCGTTTACCCAACACACATTTACAGTTAACCTGACCCGTTTATTCCATGTTGGGTTCGCATTTCTATGTTGTAACACATGCTGGTGGGTCAAATTTGTGTCGTGCCAAGTTAAGGGCATACAACTATATGGTTCAACTCAAACCCAAAACATTTATTAATCGTGTCAGTGAGGTTTGACCCGCTTTAACTCGAACGTAAATCCAATTATTTCATGTTGGGTTCGTGTTGGGTCCATGGATCGTGTCAAACATTGTCGCCACTCAGCCCATTACATCATTATATTTAACTTAAAAGGCCCATCAAACCAGGACCATAAAATGGGAAGTAAATCAACGGTTCTAATCATAAACTCGGGCCCAAACTTTGGTCGGTGAATAGGGTTCACATCAAATTCCAAAATTTCAGCCCATGGGTTAAAAGTCCATAATATAGATCCATCAAATTACTAAGGTTTCTGGGCTGGGTTCATTACGGGGCTTAAAAGCTAAATATGTTACCTACAACGCATGGTTTTCAAGGGTCTAAATTGGACTATAAGTCCATTAACGGTTTCTATAGCTATCAACATATAGGACCAAGTCCGAGCTGGATTTCAAATGATGAGTTTCCTATATAGTAGCCAACTTAAATAACAGTAAAAAACTCTCTACCTCGGAATGGGATCAAAGCCCATAATGATGTATGACCGGTCTAATAATTCAAAGACCATACCAAGACTTAATGGGCCTTGAGCCCATCAATAATAAAAGTAAAAACCCATCAATGCCCCTTTGAGGCTATCAAAGTATCACGAGTTTTATAGGTTTTAAAGTTAAAATAAATCCAATAAGTTGGGTCTATGAATGGATTAGATATAATCTAAAATATTCAATGGTCCCCTATGGACCTTTTGGTATTAATGACTCTCATTGAATATGTGATAAATCAATAATGTTCTATATATCTGATCAAGTCCAACAAACTCTATCAATAGGGATAGGCTTATAGCCCACATCACTATATACTTATTCCAATAATTTAAAATATGCAATGTGCCCTAACGGGCTTTAAGTCAATAAATAATTAATGCTCAATGGCGAAGATAATGGAGAAACATGTTTGCAAGTGACGACATGATCAATTCAGTAGAAATATGTTGAATGCATGGTTGATGTAAACTTGAAATATTTATTTATTTATTTATTTGTTGGAATCAAAGGGTTTTCTTTTGTAATAAGAGATGTAATTAATAGATGCTATTACATCTTGAATAGATCTCTACCATAATTAATTAAAGCTCATTTTTATAAGTGAATTATGTACGTGTGATTTATTGTCATTTTTCACATGAACAACATTTTTTTATAAATTAAACAATATATACTATTTCTTTCAATTGGTCAATATATACTCATTTTTTAGGTATAGTTCTTTACACACAAATATGATGTAAAATGAATATATAATATAGAAATAATTTTACGTAATTTGTTTTATTGTATGACAAAAAGGAGAGGAAATCTCATCTTTTCTCTAAACTATATTTATAGTTATAATTGTTACCTTCTAATATTCAATTAAATATACATATAAGAATCTAATATTTAACTTTAAAACTTTCACATAGTATGTTCCACTATGTCTCTAATTATATATCTTAATGACATATTTTTCTTTTATGTAACAAGTGATAATTTGGCCTCTATTTTAGCATGATGGATGGGCCTCTTGAAAATAGTTTCACTTGTCACGAGCCAAACCTAAAACAATTAAGAGTTGTTACCAATGTTTTTATTTTTAAACTATACTCCACCTAAACTAGTGAATTTATAGAGATTATGTAAGTGGTTCAATTACAACCTAAGCAAGGTGTTAAGCACACTAGTTCATCCCTGTACGTAGCTACTCACTTGAAATAGTTCAATTATAGGGTTTGCTTTTTATATATTGTTATGCCCCAAACCCGAACTTGGATAATAACCTATAAGCGCTCCGAATTTGGACCGTGGCAGTAAGACAATCCATAACTTAACCATAGTCATCTACGATCTTTTTTTTTCTTATTTCTTTTACTATTACCTTACTTTGCATTGTCACATCATGTGACCATCATTTACATATACAGAGGTAATGGAAATCAATAAATTTTTTACAATTCTATTGTTTTCCATCAAAGATTTATGTTACGAAAATAACATATATAAAACATCTAACAAATGCAATAGAATTTCATAATTCATATACCATTCCATCACTATACTATCCATGAATATTAAATTTCAATGTAACATCCATTCATGTCATATCTCAAAGGAAACCAGTCTCCACCTACTAAATCATGTCAAAAGAAGTATCTCAAGATGAGTTTCTTACTACATCCCATCAATGTTTTAAATATATCCACATTGAAATAAATAACATATACAATCCATGATATAACCGAAAGTGTTAAATGAAGTAAAATAACAAATCAATGGGTTTGAAGATCGCTCTAGTCCTGTCTTCCTTCTTTTTTATACATTTATTACATGTCTAAAATGATGGTTATAGATGGGTGAATCCATGGCCCATAAGGAGTAATGTAAAATATATTTGAAACAAAAACATAACAATGTATAATAAAATATGCATGCATGAGCTTAAAAGAAATAGACAGTGAACAAGATATTACAGTGTCAGGTATGACTCGATCATTCAATTTAAGATGAAAGCAAGCTTCTGCTAAGATTTAGATGTCAATAGAATATAGGCTTTGACGAAGGCATGTTAGTACAATCCTATAATATAATCGATTTGATCATCTTCTTACCACATATGGCTCAGATATTTTCAATTCAGATATACTTCAATTACAAATTACTTAAAAGTATCAAATCAAACAGAGCTTTATGTTTACCCAAAAAGGTGTCAACAATCAATGTCAAAGAACAATCTTTACCTGGTTTGACTTCAATCAAAGCAATGATAGATATTGAATTACCCGGATGAACGCCAATCAATACAGTGTACATATAAGGTTACTTGGATATTCATCAATCAGAACGATGACAAATTTATAATTACCTAAATGGGTATCAATCAATAAGAAAATAAATAAGGGAATCACAATTATGGGAGTTACCAATGGTCGCTTGTACAAGATCCATGTACATTATTTATTAAACATCTCATTAGTATAACTGGACTCGGCACTAGAAACTGTGCAAGTTGCCTTTCTAATAAGGTTACATGTTATTGAGAGAGGAAATATCAACATCACATAAAAAATCATATTTTGCATCAAATAATACATAAAAACATAATATATTCTTGTAAATCCAACTAATCTGTAAAAAGTAATGAATGCATTGAATCACCCATAAGAAGGTGCTCCACTCTGTCCTGAATTTTTGAAAATGAAACATTTTAGAGATAATTGAAAATAAACTTGAAATGATCGAGATGAGGAAGGAAGTGTGAGGAAAAATACCATAGGAAAATAGTAGCATAAGAGCCAAAAGGAAGATAAGAGTTTGAGAGAACTTCATGCTTTATAAACTATAATGAAGATGATGGTCTCACTACTTAATGGAAATGATTTGGACGTAGAGTGACTAAGTATATATTTACGTAAGATTTCCTATTTTGAATTATTGCACGGTCTCACTACACGTGCTTCTTCCACACATGTATAGCCAACCCTCTTTGCTTTATTATTTATCACATTTATTAATACATAATTAAATAAAATTTTAAAATGTTTTTACCATTTTTCATTATTTATTTATCTTAGATTGTTAAAGGTTTCCTTAACAAAATAAAAAAATTCTAAAACTAAATATTGGTATTATTATAGTTAAAATTGTGTGTTATTATTATTTTTTCTTATTAATTATCCCCCTTAATTCCTTAATTATATTTTTATAATTAATTTATAACCATTTTGTTCAATTTAAAACAATAGCCTCTAACTATTTTCTCTCTCATCCATGTGGACACCTTTTAATGTTTTTTAGAAATGATACCTTAAAAAATGAGATTGATTACAATTTTTCTTGATTTTTCATAAATTTTAGGGTGTCACATAGATACTTCTAATCGATTTTCTTTTATTCTTTTTACCATATCTCATTTCTTAATTATCTTTTTTCTTATATATTTCTTTATTATTTATCTTAAAAGATTTCATGGTTTTATATCATTAAATGTCATTTTAATGTTTTATACCATTTACAAGATTTGCTAATTATGATGATTAGATTCGCTCTTTAACTCTCTAATAAATACCATATATTATTTCAAATATTTTTTTTCTCAAATTTTTTCTTATTATTAATTACACAGATAAAAATTTCTATTATTTAAAAATAAACATTTTAATCACATATTATAATTTGTAGTTTTTAGTTTTTATTATCAAAAAATTATCGCATTAGCAACATGCATGTAAAAATACTGAAATTAATCTGTGATTACATTAATAATTTTTCAGAAAACAATTTTATAAAACTTTCAAAAAACGTCATATTTTTAAGTTTATCTTTATTACCAAATTTTTTATTGCATTAAAAGTTTTCCTAAAATGTTTTTTGAAAATATTCAAACAAAACTTAATTGTTTTTAAGTTTATCTTTATTATCAAATTTTTAATTGTATTTTGTTATTACGAATTTTTTTTAATTGTGCTTAAAATATCTCTCCATAAATGATAAAAAAATTATATAAACCCCATTGTCTCAATACAAGAGTTAAAAGTGTTTTTCATTAATTAATTGCTAAATTTACTTTTAACTTATTTTATCTTACTTGTTTAAAAAAAAATTACGCCACTTCTTAATTTTTCTTCTAAACTTTTCATTTTTCGCTACTAAGAATCAGTGACATTAAAGATTTTTTTAATTTCTTGTTAAAGATTAACGAAATGACGGTTGTTAGATTATAAATAAATGATGAGTAATATTAAGAAAAATATTGTTGATTTTTTAATAGGTAATTATAGGTGATGCCGGGTTTTGAACCCAAGTCTGTGGTATGACAATCATAAACTTTACTAATTTAGCACGCTAGCATCTTCATGTTGTTGATTTTTTTATTGTCATAAAAAATGTGTTTATGATTTTTTTTATTTCTTTTTGTGTTTTATATTGAATTTCATTTGTAAATTTATGTACGTGATGATTTTTTATAAAAATTAGGTGGATGTTCTTTTAAATTGACAGATTTTATCTAAGCATTTTTGTTCTCCTATATTATATCATACAATGCATACAATTAATGACCTTCACATTTCACATATTATAAAATATTAATGATTGGAGATCCATCACAACGTTTGGATGCTCATAAATTCAACATGCAAAGGTGGGACACCGTGGGATGACTAAAGTGAGATATTTTATCTATTTGCATATTATGATTTACAACCTGAAGAACCCTAAGTGATATGGGTTATGAATTTTTTTTTCTTTATCTTTTATTTTGTAAGTTATAAATTTATTTGAGTTTTCATTTTGTAAGGAATATGTTTTGAACATTTTTTCCTCTAATTTTTTCAATTGATTTAGCCTAATTACTTAAACGATAGGACAATTTATGAACAAATACATTATATGTATTGTATAATATATTTAAAAAAAAAATTGAAAACAAGAGAGGTGGTGTTTAATCTAAATAAAATGATTGATGTCAAGAAGAAGTTGTCTACTAAAAAAATGAACATTTTGAACAACATTTTAGTGGTAAAAAAGGTTCGAACAACATTTTTAAATAATATAAAATAACCTCTTAAGTTAATTTGGTTTAGATAGGATTTCATGTCACTAAGAAGGTTGATTACTTAAACTAAGCTTATCTAACCTAATTACTTGGTAACATGTTTCATTCATTGATTTGGTTTGAATATTGTGTTAAAAATATTATATAAAAAATGTTTTATTAAGCTATTTAGGACAATAAATTCTTAAAATTATTTTGTGGGTAATTGGATAGAATGTGAGAATGGATAAAAATATATCTTAACCATTATCCTTTAAAGTCAACTATACAATAAAAATTAGTACACTAGAAATATTATTTATTTGTAAAAGAGTAATAAATAATGTGGGATTACATCATAAGTAACAAAAGAATAACATGCTTGTATATTACAAATAAATTATGTTTAATCTAAATAGAAATAAAATATAAGTATTTATACACTTAGCATGGTTCGAAAGAATCTTATATATAAAATAATTAAAAATGTCTATTAATCTAAATGTTGATTTAATTTTAAAATCAAAAAATATATTTAATTTATTGGTAGATAAAAAAATTATGTCATGATGAAAAGTTAAATGCTATAAGTAATAAATAACATTCTAAATTATGGTGGATCGTTAAAATAATTAAATATGTGCAACAAAGGATTTTAATTAATTAATGATAACTTTTTAAAGGGTTGATTCAAATAAAAATGATAATTACACTTTTATGATAAAATATGCTAAATTTATGTGATTTATCATATATGAACTAATTTAATAGTAAATCCAAATTTCTATTACTAGATAACCTAAATTGATCATAATGATGATTTTAATTTAGAAAATGATTGTTTGTACTTAAGGCTGAGCATGGGCTCGGGCCAGCTTGGCCTGAGCTAAGCCCGAACTTTATTAGGGCTGGACTCGGGCTTACCTCGGCCCAGCCCGAAGCCCGAACTTATATAAATACATATATATACACATACATTTATACATATATGAATATATGCATACATATATATAGGTATGTATATGTGTATGGGAAGAAAATGTACTATGATGAAAAAGTATTTTAGTGTATATGGTAAATTATAAGTTGACACGGGTTGCGTTGAGGGTTAAAAACATCCAAAAAATATTTGAGATGAAAAAGTAGGTGTCGAAAAAGAGACATCAAAGATTATGTTTATAGAGAATTTTATGGGCTGTGGGCTAGCCCGAGCCCGGCCCGAAGCCTGATAAAATAATTAGGGTCGGACTTGGGCCTAAAGTTTATAAAAATATTTAGGCCCAAGCTCGAAATTAATATGGCGGGCCGAGCCCCGGGCCTACCTTGGCCTAACCCGAGCACGGCCCATGCACACCCCTATTTGTATTGACAGAAATATATGTAGGTATTTATCAAATTGTTCTTTGTCTCTGAACCTATCATTTTGTAAAGTTTTAAAGCCAACAGACAACTTTGTCTTGGGTTTTTGACTAGCATTTTTTTTTTCAAAACACATAATTTTAATTACACGTGATAATGTATTCGAAGGTTTTTTTATTAATCTAATGAACAAACAAATACATCAAGGTTTTACTGTTTTAAGAATTTTTGCAACTCATAACATGGTTTGGGTTCCTAAATTTGACTAACCTATAATGTTCAAAATTATTTGAAAATTTATAGATGCATTTTTATAATACTTGTAACTCCGTACAAAATTTTATGTTGAATGGATATTTGTAATCATGTTTTCTGGTCATGTTTTTATTTCTAACCTAGAAACTTAAGTAACTTAGGATTAGGCTAAAGTACCCACTATTTTTCTATCCAAAATTGTTAAGATTTTATTGATATTTTATAGTAATGATTCTCTTATTCTCATCTAAAAGCCTAAAAAATTTTCAAATGTTTTAAGCATTCTATCTAAGTATTGTATCCCATGCTTTTCAGTAATTTTTTTTTGATAACTTGAAATTTTCAATAGTTTTGAATTACGTTTAAGTATCCACTATTTATCTATCTAAAGCTATTCAGACTCTATAGTAACCACTTCCTTATTTTCATATAAGAGCCTACCAAATTTGAAACGTTTTGAACATTCTACCTAAGCATTTTAGTCCACTACCTTTGAATGTTTGGATATGTTAACCTTTCTTGCTATGGATGATATCATTTATGTTCATTGGAAGTTCTAATTCCACATTTTTATGCATAATTACTTTAATTTTATTCATATTTATTAATGATAAAATCAACAAATTTTCATTCAATTGATTTGAGTGTTTTGTTATATGTAACTCATAAATAAACCCTCAATTTCCATGGATATGACCAGTGTTTAAAAACTCGTTGGTAACTCGAAAAATTCTGTTGAGTTACTTGACTCGACAGAGTTTCTGGTTAACTAGGTGTAAAAACTCAAATGATGTCAACAAGCTAATCACTAGGTAACTCAATTAATTTTTTCAAGTAACTCGAACGAGTTTTCAGGAAAATGGTTGAATAAATCGGTAATACAACCACTACCCTTTCAACATAGAAAGAGAGAGATATGAAAGATAAGAAATTCAAATGAGAGAATAAAAAATTGGTGAAGGCATGTGCAATTTGGACTTTAGAGAGAATAATCACTATATATATAAGTCATTTTCGTGACCTCGGTAGTGACTTTGCAACTAATTTCAACATTGTAGTCATGAAAGACATTTTGAAGCAATGCTATTTAATGTTGGTTGAGATGATATAAGAACATCTTCAAATTAACTTGATTATCTTTGAATCTTTTATTGTAAAGAGTTCCAATCACTGAGAAGAGAAAGAAAACAATACGCTAAAATATTCCATTCTCTTTTCCCTCTTTTATTTTATTTTAATACAATGGAGAAAAAACCTTGGAATTTGGGATGTCGATGGGATATCAGAAATGAAAATAATAATTTTTAAAAAAGATACTTTGATATTTGATATTGAGATAGATGATAATAGTAAAATAAGAAAATGAAGTTAAATGTCATAGGAATAAAATAGGTAATAGAAAATGATATGACGGGAAAATAAATTAAAAAAAAGTTAAATATGAAAAATAAGTTTTAGGATTTGGAATTTTGTAGGTGTTACACTTGGTTGTAAAATATAAATATTTTAAAAAATAATAATGTAATTGACCAACTGGTAACTAGGGATAAGTTACATGGTAACTCGGATTGGTAGACTTCTGAGTCACCAGGCCGCTTCAAATTCATATAAAAAATTAGTTAATAATCGTTGATCATATTGATACTAGAATAATAAGTTTACAACGAGTAATTAATTATTATCCTCTGAACTTATGATAATATCCATGATATAAGTTGTATATAATTTGTTATTTATTACTATTAACAAACAATATTTTTAATTTTTAATTTTTTGTCTATATTATGATGGTGATATTGAATATGCAATGCAGACAAAAAAAAGTTAAATAATGATGTTTTTAAAATTTTAGAATAGATAATTTTAAGATTAATAAATTGTTTGTCTTATTTTAATTCCCTCTCGCATAACAATACAGTGTTTAAATTTCTTTCATTTTTTTCATCACGTAATAATACAAGTAATAAACGTCTTATTACTTCATTTTTCATAGATTTCATCCAATTTCGTTTTATCTCTCGTATGGAGTGGTTTTAAAAATCATGTAAATAATATATACTTATCTTTTTCCTCATGATTGGATTAAGATGTTTTAGACTAAAATATTTGATTTGACTGTAATAAACCCTCATATTAAGATTTCATATGCAAAATGATATAATTTTATTATTCTCGTTCATAATATCATTATATTTAGACACATTCAAATAATACAAATTATCATTGTTCATTTTTTTTATTTGAGATAAAAAAAGGGCAGCCCAGTGCACGAGGCTCCCGCTAATGCGGGGTCTGGGGAGGGCAAAATGTATGCAGCCTTACCCCCATTTCTGGAGAGGCTGCTTCCGTGACTTGAACCCGCGCCACCAGGGACGCTAACGGTAAGCCTTATCGTTGGGCCAAGCCGCCCTTTATTTTTTTTATTTGAGATGATTTTATTATTAAATTTGTATGCATATGATTTTTTCATTTATAATTGTTTGATTTTATATATTACATATTATTGACTTCCATAAAAGGATTTGGATCCCTCTAAGGTAATTTTGTCGGTAGGACATCACACCCAAATACAAGGAATGTTGATTATTATTCTAAATATGGTTTCTTTTTGTTTTTTTTTAATAATATATTTTGACCTATATAATAATTAGGTTTAGTTAGGAACCCTACTTTATAAATTAAATATTAATTATTTTGACTAAAATTCATTGCACAGTGACATCAATTTTTTGAAGCTACAATTATTTAATTAAATTAGATATGGATATATATGTGTATTTTTATATAATGAAGTTTGTGCACAGTTTCATAGACACTAATATCTTATATGAACATTACAAATTTTTATTCAAGCACATAGTGTGGCTTAATCATGTCATGTAATTTACCTTATATATAGATTAACATATTTGTTCATTTTCTTATATGTGAATATTGTTTTCTTTTTGTGAATGAAATGCTATCATAGTAATTACTGTGAGTCTTATAGTATTAAATGCACCTTATTTCTTAATACACGATAGACATAATAGGTTTATAAAGCATGCAAGTTTCAATTATTTTATAGGGTGTGCTTTTAACAACAAAAGAATGTATATTTCATTTTTGTTCATTTTTGTTGTAACCGTTGGAGCACAAATGCCTAAGTATACAAGCAATCACAATCTCTCTCTCTCTCTCTCTCTCTCTCTCTCAAGATTTTAAACATTGGTTCCGTTTTGAATTTCATTCCCTATGAAATCGAATGAATTCGTGAATATTTATAAAACACTGTGAAAATTATGAAAAATATAATAATATTATTAAAACATTGAAAATCATGGACAACACTTAATGATACAATGAATTAATTTATAGTTATGAATTTATGTATTAAACTAAAGGGGATTTTTTAAGGAGACTCCTTTCTTATTCTTCTTCGTCTTCTTCTCTTTCTCTCTCTCTCTCTCTCTCTCTCTCTCTCTCTCTCTCACACACACACACACACTCTCTCTCTTTC
>JAOXJP010229224.1:0-10989 GCA_025762735.1 Platanus orientalis | reverse complement strand
AATTAAAGCAAATACGCAAAGAAAATCATAACTGAAGAAACCTAATCAAGCAACAAGAAGAGAAATCCAACACAAAGCGAAGAAAATGATGATCTTACTAGAAAATCAAATGTTCGATCTAGGGTTTTCAAAAGAATAAGCGGTCAATTTGATCGGTGTTTTCAGATCCTCTCGCTCTCTTAATGACGCCGTCCTCAACACAGAACTGTGTTTATCTTTTTAGTCACAAGAAATCGAGTTTGCGATGCCAAGAAACCCTTACCCTAGTTTTTCAACCACAGGAAATCAAGTTTGTGAGCAGAGTAGTATTGGAAGATGACTACAAGAACAATGATGACCCACAAGGGAGGGCAGTGCTACGTCACCGGAATAGAGGACACGAGAAGAGAAGAGGGCGGGAACAAAAGAGGGAGAATAAGAGGGAAACAGGGACGCGGGAAGAGAATAGGGGGAATAAGAGGGAAACTGATTATGCAATGTTTCTAAAAGTTGGATTAGGTTTATAAACAGCGTTTTAAAAATTCGTACTAATTAAAATATGTAGCGTTTCTAAAAACGCTATCTATTTACATTTATATAGCATTTTAAAAATGCTATCTATGTAGTTTTTGCGCTAACATATGATGAAACTTACAATTTCTTTTCTCAGCATTTAAAAACACTGTAAAATATTATATTTGACAGCATTTTATGAAAAGATTGTATATTTTAGGTTTGTATAGCATTTTATAAACACTGTATATTTCTTTATTTATTTTTACAGCATTTTTTGTAGAAACCGCTGTATATTACTCACTTTAGGCAACATTTTTACAAAAACGCTGCCTAAAAATATGCTGTTAAATCTTATTTTTGTTGTAGTGTGTTTAAGAGCTATATTTTTCTCTAAAATTCTGTTTCCTAAAAGAGTTGGTATAGAGAGATTACCACCTCAAACCTTTTGGCATAGACAAATGACAAAGGATTAGGTAAAGGTCCTTCGTCTAGCCCTCCATGTTTCTAGTATGTATAGTGTGCACCCACCAAGAAATCTACAATCTCCAAGGCTAAGTAATGAGTCAAACAAGGATGACAATCGTACAGTTTTAATACTTGAGGGTAAGCACTATTCTACTAGTGTGTATTTGGTAATGCGCATGCCTTGTCCAATAGTTTTTGATCCCCATGTTGTCATGCCTACATTCTCGTGCAATAAGGACTGGCTTGGGACCCAACATGACAAAAGAAGACCCAAAATTGAGGTTGGACAGAGGTGCGAAGCACCTAAAGAATGACGTGTCCGCGTGAGGAACAAAGGCCAACTTTTTGCCACTAACACAATAACAATTCATATCCAGTTCGAGTAAAGGTGCAAGGAACCTAGAAAATGAAGCGTCTGAACATGGAACGAAGACCGGCTTAGGAACACCAACATAGGACTACAGAATTGGCCTTCGAGGAACATAGAGAGTAAATGGTCAGTTGTGGCATCAGGGACCGGAAATTTGGAAGCACCAACATAGGAACGATAAACCAATCAACATTTGAGGTTGAAAAATGTGCTAGGCACCTAGAGAGAAGGGTTCATGTGTGGCATTAAGGCCACCATTAGTGCACCAACACGTGATGGCTAAACATGCATCATTTGTACCGGATGGAGGTGTGAAGCATTTTGAGACCAGCATCATAGTTGGACGGAGGTGTGAAGTACACCATGATAATGGTTTCTAGGTTGGAGGGAGGGGCAAGCATGTTGAGATTGACATTCAGGTAGGATGGAGGAACAAAGCACCTTGAAACTGATGTAAGATCAAACAGAGGGGCAAAGCACCTGGAAATTGGTATCTAGGTAGGATGGAGGTCCTAAGGACACAGAGTGATATATGAAACAAGTCATAGATCCAGATGTATTTATTTGTTGTTATCAATGACCTTTGTTGCTAAAGGCATATAATATTCATAAAGATCTGGATAAGTAGTATTTTTGGCAATCTGAATGTAGTTGGGCATGGGACTAGTGCTACATCGCTTAGTAGGATTATAGAAGTTTTGAGAACCAAGTTTTGGAGCTTTTCTAAAATAAATCAAATTATTATTAGTTTTGTTGAATTCAAATTTATATTTTTTATGAACCACAAAATACTATATGAAATTCTAGGATTTAGAATGAAGAAGATAAGGAAGAATACCTCAATCACTTTGATTAAACTAAAGATGTATGTTCTAACTCAATCGCCACAATAATCACACATGTTGCAAGGCTCTCCATAATATTTACCGCCCAAATAGACTACCAATTCCTATGTAAATATAGAAAAAATCTTTTGTAAATAATTTTGAGTATGTAGTAATTAAAAGAGTTTAGAGAGGGGCGGTATCATGATGGGAATCCTTTTATTATGCTTCTACTCTTCAAATATCTTAGAACATTGAGCCTTTTGAAGAACAATTCTATACCTAATAGGTGATTAGAAACCCTTCTTTGAATCTTCAATACAGAACTTAAACAAAACTTTATCCATATAGTTGGTCTAGATCAAACCCAATATCTTCTTCCTTTTGTCCCTAAGGAGCTTAATCCCAAAATCGGAATGGTTGACAACATTCCTACATTAAGTTCATTTATTAGGATATCGTCAACACAAAAGACAAGAAAAATAATGGCATTCCCATTTAACTTATTATACAACTTTGGGATTCTATTGAAATTAAATGATTTTATTGTTCTGTTAAAATGAATTTTCCAATATAAATAAATCCTTTAAAGCAAAATCCATGAATTATATGAGGTATGCTCTGATACTATTATTACGTTAGTTTTTATTTAATTTTAATGCAGAAATAGTATAACATTTTTAAAAATGCTAATTTTATTTACCAATACGTTCTGCATGAATACATAAATTAGAGGAGATGAGAATATTACCTACTATGCAGAAGCTAAGGAAAATTTTTAAGATGATGTCAATCCTACACCTTCCAAGAAACCCATATTTTTGCGGCCTCCTCTTGATTCACCCCTGCTCTCTCAATTGGTGGTTTACTTGAGAAAGGATTGATGGCCTCTTCTTGCTCCCTAAAACCAGAACATGAACCCTTGGGAAGAAGACACTCTTTAAGAGTTTGTTTCAAGAGGAAAAAATTTAATGCATAATTATTTTTTTCTCTTCAGTATATGGATATTCTCTCTCTCTCTCTCTCTCTCTCTCTCTCTCTCTCTCTTGTGAATGTATCCTAGGGTTCTCAACCCTATTTTCGAAGATTATGGCAACTACAATTTAATGAACCTATTGTGCTGAGACCTAAAGGGATCCTATACATCTAATAGTGGGTAACTTTTCAATTTTAAATTGAATTAAATTTGGATAATCTTTCTAAAGAAATTTCCTTTAATAGTTTCCATATTAAAGAAAATTGAAAATTCATTAAATTGCAATAAAGTTAATCAACAAACTGTAGCTAAACCCCTACCTTAGAAATTTTCTAATAGGCTATTTTTTGTAGTTTATTTTACAAATCAATCATTCCATCATCAATATTTCATATAAGCCAATAGGATGGAATAAAGCCATCATTGTCACCTCCTAAGCTTATGTAATACTTTATACTTGATCCTCATTAGTTGTTTGCTGTAATTGTAATACTTTATACATGATCCTTATTAATTGTTTGCTGTAATACTTTATACGTGATCTTCATTAGTCATTTTCTCCCAAAATATATTTGAAATTATTTTTAATAAAAATATATCTTATTGATAAAAAATTTATTAAAATAATTTGATAAAACTTCTTTTATCAAAAACTATGGTCTTGGATTTTCTAAGTCCAACATTGTAGTGAACATCTTGAATATTCTCTTGAATCAGGAGTGGTGGAAGCCCAACAATTAGGTGGGAGAACATCTTTAAAACCCTACTTGTGATTATATCTATAGAGTGTTCTAGTAGATCTTGTTCAGTGTGCATACCTATTACACATGCCGTACTAACTCAATAGTTGATATGCACAACTCTACAATGTGTAGTATGACATGCTGGATCAGTTTACCAAGAAGTGCAAGTGTATGGTTATCTCTTGTGTGATTTTAAATGTGTGGAGTGTTGTACACATGTCATATGTTCTTTATATTGGTAAAGATACAAGTAGGATAGACTACAGTCGGATAGCTTCAAGGTAGCTACACGATAACCTAGGTGGAAATTGTTGTGTTTTATGTCTTGTTGCTTAGTCATTAGATTGGTGAGCAATCTAACATGTGGAATTTGAACTTCTTATCTAGAAGAAATTTCCAATTAGAAGTGTTTTTCCTTGTACTTGAAAGGATAAGGATGTGAGAAGAACTTTTTATATAGAAGATTTTTTCAAGAAAACAATGGGGGTTGCTGTGTGGTCTTCTTTTCGAGGTTTTCTCCTTGATGAAATAAATAAATAAAGGGTTTCTTTATAGTGAGAAATCGTGGTATTATTGGGTTATGATAGAATGTAAAAGGGTTGTTTTTCATTGTTTAGAGAGAAATATGGGTGTAATTGTTTCTTTTGTTTTCTTGGGGTTTGGGATTGAACTAAGAAAAGGGAGAATCTATTCTAATATTGTAATTTGTATTTCTATTTTTTATAGTAAAAATCAGATAGCATTCTTGAAAATATGGCAAAGAGCAGAAACCCATAAAATCGTTGCCTTGTGTGTGTACTTGCTGGTACTTTTGCTGTTGAGATATCATATCTGCATTGATTGTGTGTGGTTTGGGCCCATATCCCACCGCGTGATATATCAGGTTATTTTCATTGCACCAACAGTGCATGTTTGAGAAAGAAGGCCATTGAATCATGGGATAGTAGTTAAGGATTCCTATTGCACGATGTCATTGGAAATGCCTCAGCATAATGATAAGTCAATTCAAAATCTAATATGCTTCTTGATTTCATATTTTAATGGCACTTCTTAGATTATCTATTTTCAACTTTGGAAATACAAAATAAGCTCTAGAATTATCTAATTAGGTTTTCTACATTGTATATGAATATAATCTATTATTATAATCTAGCATATCAGTTTAATTAATTGAATCCTTTTTGTAATATTGTTAATATTCAAATTTTGTTTTATTAATTGTGTCAAATGGATAATATACGATAAGATAAATTTTAGCATGATCTTTTATAAGCTCTAAAACATAGTATGTATGTGCTAATCCATATTGTTCCAACAAACATTCTGAATTCAATTTAAGTGGCCTTTAGTTAATAAAGATTTTTACATTTCATCATTTTTTTAGATAAATAAATAATTTCATTAATCAATAGAGATTACAATCTTACATATATACATTGGGCAGAATCATTACTGATTGCATCCCTAAGATTAATTGAAAAATCAAAAGGGTACAAAATGAGTTCTTCATTCCTAGTCACTAATGAGGCTAGAATGTCAACTGGTCTATTAAATCTCTCCAACATGGTAAATATCATAGTTCTCTAACCTGGGCAGTAAAGTCCGAATCTTCCTTATGATACTTAAGACCTTCCATGGGCATAGAATTTTATTATTAAGAACATCTACCACCAACTTTGAATGCATTTGGATCTTTAGTTTTCTGTAACTCCTATCTACAACCAATAGTACTCCTCTATTAAGCATGTATCTAAAATTCGGACTGTGATCGGTATCAGACATTGTCGATCCTAATCCAATCCACATATTGATCGGCTAATCCGTTAGGGATTGCCCAATCCAAAATCGCATGGGTTAGATAGGGCGATCCATCCATAGGATCAGCCGATCCATTGCCAGATCGGCCAATCTTTAGAACCATGCTATAGAGTGAAAAGAGGTCTAGCCATAGCAAATGTCTCCTCTTTGCATTCCCAACATACGCAAGTAATGGAGTGAAAAACTACTAAGAATAAATTAGTATATAGAATTTGTAATATTACAATGATATTTTTGGTATTACATCATCATGATATTTTTTGTGACTAACTAAAACATAAAAATATTGAGTGGCAATTGTTACCGTTGATTTGTTATGATTAAAGAATAATGTTGTATATTAAACATAGTTGTTGATTGCGTAGTTTGATATTTTATTAGTATGGAATTTCTAATATATAGATACTGCTTATGCAGTGTGACACATGGCAACACATGATATTAGGGTTGATAGTTTTTGGAAGAAAATCAAGGCATAAAAGTAGTTACCAATAGGTTTTTTTTATATTTAGAAATAAATTATTTTGGGTTTTATTATGAATATTTTTATTTGTTAAGTGTTGGTTTTTAGTCAAAGAGGGTTCTTAGAAGATTAGGATTTTATTTAGGTTCAATAAGGGAAATTCACACAAATTCATAATTTGGAAGGTTCTGCACAGTATTACTTTTGGAAGACATAACTTTTCTCATAGATGTCCAATTGATGTGATTCTTGATGTGTTGGAAAGAATACTACTTCAAGAGATACAATTGTTATTTTAGGTTAAAAAGTCAAATTTGACTATTTTTTGAATGAATTTCTTAGATTTGTTTAGGGTTTTTCCATTGTTTCAATTTTTGGCTTATAAATAAGTGCAAAATAATGAAGAGTGATAATGGATTGATGGAACTATTGAATTAAGTTTTTAGCTATTGAGATTTATTTTCTACCCTAAATTCTTGGTATTTTTTCCTTTGGAAGAAGTCAACAAGTCCCTGTTCCTCATATTTTCAGTTTCGAAAATCAATAGGTTCATGGAAGGTTGTTCTCAATATGTTAGTGAAATTCATTCCATACGCTCAGATTGCATCAGTTGGTATTAGAGATAGTATTGATTTTCCTACACCATGCCAAGGAGTCGTACAAGTGTTCGTGAAGTTCCATTGAACGATATGTATGAGTGTGATGATATCACATGATTGACTCAACACCTTGGTGAGCGGTTTGATATGTTGACTTAGTAGTAGACTCAAACAATAGCTATCTTTGAATACCAATGGAAGTTGACTCAACAAGCAATTGCATTATAAATTGGGATTCAATGCCAAAATCATTCACCAAATCCACGTTTTGTGGAAGAAGATGATGATGATGCTTCTTTAGAAAACCCCTTTGATGAGTATGAACCAATGAGAAGGAGGCCAATGGTTGAAATCCCTAAATCCTAAGGGAGTTTACAGTTGAAAGAGTTCCTTGATTGGGATAGTACTGTAAGGAAGAAGAGGTTTTCAAAAATCCATTTCATACATGTACTCTTTACAAAGAGCCATCTGATATGGATATTGATTTTATATTTCAAGAGTCGAATAATTTAGGTGAAAAATATGTTGGTATACTTTAGTTTTAATTTCAAAATAATGTAAAATAATACTTTATTAAAAGAGTAAACCGTTGGTTTCAAAATGCTTTGATTGTTGTGTTTATTAGGTGACCATTTGACCGTTTAATAATTAACTAATATATAAGTTACATATGCCAAAAAAAAAAGTTTTAGTCTTTATATATTAAAGTATTGATTTAAATTTGATATGTTACAAAATTAAACAAATTTAAAGAATGGAACGTTGGGGTTGAACCAGTCCAACGACTACTTCTTAATGGGTCAATGTTTATAAAGGGGACATATCTCTTGGTTTGAAATGGTTCCTTTTGTTTAAAAAAAAATTGGTTTAGTTTGGCTACACTTTCATTTTTCCATCTTGTGTTAGAGAAAAATATTTTTCATAGTGTTCTATTTTTCTCTCTACTTCTGAGCACATGTGAAGTGGTGTTATTTGTACTAAGCAAGTGCAAGTAAGGTACAAGCATATTTTGTGGGCTCAATTGTATCTTGGAGATTGATCGTCTGAGCCCTGTTGCATTGAGAGGGGATGATTAACATCTTTAGAAAAGAAACATCCATACCTCACCTTCGAGTAGAGACGATCCTGGCGATCCCCTAAATTTTTAAACAATTTAAAGATGTTAGTTTCGTAATGAGATTGTGCTGCTCATGGCATCAATCGCTGCACCGATTCAAGAACCATTGTACTTGATTCGGTTCGATGGCTTAGACTTTAAAAGATGGCAACAGAAAATACACTTTCTGTTGACAACTCTCAAGGTCACATATGTACTCTCAAAACCTTGTCCAATGAGAGATAAAGAAGTAGATGTAGCTATGAATCGGAAGGAAGACAATTACTTGTGTTGCGGTCACATCCTTAATGCACTTTTAGACTCTCTTTTCAACGTGTACGCAAATACTACTACATCAAAAGAAATATGGGAGGCTTTAGCACACATATAAGACTGAAGATGTAGGTAATAAAAAGTTTCTTATAAATAATTATATCGAGTTTAAGATGACTGATGACAAGCCAATTCTTGACCAAGTTCATGAGTTGCAAGTCATTGTGGGTCAAATTATCGCTCAAGGGATCAAAAGAGATGAAATCTTCCAAGTGGGAGTGGTAATAGCTAAGCTATGACCCTCTTGGAAAGATTATCATAATAAATTGAAGCATGAAAAGGAAGAGATGAGTATGGATTAGTTCATTCAACACCTCAGAATTGAAAAGGAGTCCAGACTCTAAGATAAAAAAGAGGAGTTGGCGGAGTTACTATCCAAAGCCCATATAGTGGAAAATAAATGAGATAAAAATTGCTTCAATTGGTCGATCCAGTCAACCACAATACAAGAAGTTTTTTAAACCTAAGAATTTTCAAAAATTCAAGAGTGGCCCAATAGATAAAAAGAAAGATTTCTTGTTATGTATGTGAAAAATTTGGGCACTTGGCAACAGAATGTCGACATCGAAAAAGATCAAAAAATTAAGTGAACATGATTGAAGAAAACCTAGTGGCCATGGTGACTATGGTAAATATTGTGGGAAACGAGAAGGGGTGGTGGATTGAACCACCTTTAAAAACTATTATGGACATCGGTGCATCCACTTCGGCTCAAGGGTTGAGCTTTTGCTTGGAGTCTTCACCAACTCGGGGTTTAACCGATGGAGTTGGATGTCAGTTCTCCTCTTCTGGTGAAGAGGAGAGGTCTAGACACGGAGGTCTAGGGTTTAACTCCTGGTATTGCTCTGAGTTCCTGAGATTTAGGGTAAGTTGTTTGGTTGCACTTGGGAAAGGTATTAAGCACCCTAAATACCTGCCTTTATAGGGCGGCTTCAACCATTCATATGAGTTTCAATCTTATATTTAAGTCTAAGCTTTGTTAAGTGTGAATTGGTATGTCTATGTTTAGTTAAAATTGAATTGGGGGTTTGCTGGAGTTTTCTCAGGTCTAATGCCTATTTTTGTTCTCAATGCCTGTTTTTCCAACACCTGAATTTTAATTCAGGGTGAAAAACAGGCATTGTCTTATGAACAATCCAAAAACTATCTTTTATTTTGTCTTATTCTAATTCCAGGAGACCCCTCATGGGTTAGGTCTTTAGAGGGATGGTGGGCCCCTCTAAATGGCTTAATGGTTGACTTTTTAGGGTCAGATATTAACCCTAAAAGAAGGGAGAAAAAAAAGGAAGGAATTAATATTTTTGGTTCACAGGCTTAACGCCTGTTTTTTTATCTCAACACTTGTTTTTCCAATGCCTGAATTTTAATTCAAGGTGAAAAACAGGAGTTGGGGAATCTGACCAGATTAGCATCTTTATATTATTTTTTAAAGTGGATTGGTGGGTCTCCACACTATGGGATCTAGGTTTTGAGGCAAAGGAGGTCTTCTAGGGTCACATTGTGCAACCCTAGGGGTCGTAGGTATAGGCCACGTGGAGATATAATCTCCCAAAGTAGGCCCTTCAGTCATCTATTACAGGCCTAACACTTGTTTATTTAATGTTTAAATTTTTATTCAGGGGAAAAACAAGCATTGGGTGTTAAATTAGCAACCAATTTATATTTTTGGGCCATCCAAGTGGAGCCCAAAGGGGGGTGTTTCTCTTAAGTCACTGTATTAACCCTAGGGTTGACTACACTTAGACAATTTTTAGAAAACCTGACTTTTAGGGTCCAGGCTAATGCCTGTAAGTCACTCCAACACCTGATTTCTATTCAATGCTTGTTTTTTAACAAACAATCGTTGAGATAAAAATGAGGGCCCATAGAGGTGTTTGTGTACAAAGGTGACTCCTAGAGGTCATAAATGCCATGGGACAGGTTTGGGGAAAATCAGGGCTCCGTGGGGTGGGTCCTAGATCTCAATGCCTGAATGTATCCCTGACACCTATTTATTCAATGCTTGTTTTTTAATTCACTAAAAAAATAGGCATTAGTTATTGAGAGAAAATCCAGCAGTTGGATTTCTCAATTTTAGAGCCTTTAGGGTTTTTCAAAAATCCTAAAATTAAGCATTCTAGTAGAAGAGATATAGAGGAACAACATATACAAAATTGATCTTAAGATCTTGCATAGAAAATTCAAAATAAAATCAATAAATATTCCCTAAAATTAGGTCTCAACAGACCCGATTTTTTGGGTCTATTTGGGAGGCCATCTCAAGGCCTTCCCCAACTCTAAAAATCATGAAATTAAATATAAAGCATCCTACATAGTAAAATTTGAGCTCAAGCAGCCCTCTACAAAAATCATATAAAATTCAACAGCCTCTACCATGTACCCGAATTAGAGTAGTGCTCTAGCATAAATTTGACAACATAACAGTGATCAAATGAACATATTTTACATGGGAATAATGAACTTGAGCAGGGTTTAGGCTTACCTTGTCAAGGGTTGAAGGATTTTGGCACTTTCTTCTTCCTCCTCTTTTTTTTCTCTCATATTAGGGTTCTTCAATTGCCAACCTAGTTTAGCACGAATTTGGGGATATTTATAGCCCCAAATTCATGTAATGGAGGGTGGAGATTGGGGATAAGGATCGTTAGATGGAGGGCTAGGATCATCCCTATCCTAAACTAGGTGGAGGGCTAGGATTGAGTTTGGGTAAATGGTTTAGATTGATTTGAGGGAAGGGGCATGGATAGGTGACATGGCAATGTGGATGGTTTGATTGGGTTTGAGCTACTTCAATGGATGGTGAGATAAGG
>JAOXJP010229223.1:0-10989 GCA_025762735.1 Platanus orientalis | reverse complement strand
CTTCTCACCACTGTGAAAAAAAGCGTAGCACCACCCAATAACAAAAAAAATGCAAGATATTCATTCCAACAAATCAAGATTCAAAAAGAAAAAAAGGAGTACATGTGTATTATTATTATTTTATTTTTTTTTTTGGGGGGGGGCACCTCATATGAAATTAACATAAGATAGACTTGAAATAATCTTGTGATATTTTTTAATCTGTTTTAACAAACACATACAATCTTATGCTTAAAATATGGTTAGTATCATTTCTGAATTTTTCATATTTTTCTAAAATTTCTTGCTTTTTCTAAATTGTTCTTTAATAAAATTAGGCAACATGAAGCCATAGCCTCATGCATCAGAATTTCCTTACACCTAGCATCCTGCATTCTATGCCTTTTAAACACTGTTCTTCATAATTCAATTAGATGATAAAAACTCTAATAGAAAACTTATCTAATTGTAATAATCTAATACGTGTGCACTGTCTAAAGTTCTACAAGCTAACAACTAATTACCTCAAAAGCCAAAATGGAACTTAACAAATGCTCAAAAAATTCATGGACCCATATGCTTTCCCTAATCACCCATAACTTTGCTTAAAACAAATCCAAGTTGAGTGACCTTGGGCTTGTCATAGAGTTAATTGAATAAGCTTTGTTACACTGAAAATCAAGGCATGCATACAAGCACCTATTAACAAATAAAGAGATGGTCCCAAGAAAAACAAGGGAATTGTGATCCATTTTTCTTGTCTTTAGATCCCACACTTCCTCATGGTAGTTCATGCAGTACACATGTTTATGTGCAGAATTTTGAATCCTAACAATACCATCTGTGACATGAGTAACAAAGAAAGGAAAAGTGAGAACCTTTCAGTATTTTATTGCAGGGAAAAGGACAAACATAACGACCTCCTTTCTTGCTTATGGTTGTCAGAAATGACACAGCTGCAAGTAATTTATAAACTTTGAGGCAGCCCAGGGTCAATGACATGAAAAAGTCATTATTACTAAATTTTTCCTCACTATTTCATTATAAATCTTCTCCAAGCACATAGTTTTTCATGTCATTTCACACTTTCTAAGAACCTCCTTTTCATTCAAAATTAAAGAACTTCACATTGGACAACTACTAGTCCTCCAGTCTTATCCACACACAATGCTCTCATGAACTTCTTCTTCTTCTTTTGTATGCCTTATTTGGTCTTACCTTTTACTTGTGCTATTGTGCAGCATATTGTAATGTTTGATGTACCTAGTTGAAACGGATTTCTAAAAAAAGATTTTTTTTTTGTTCAATAATTATCTCAAAAATGATTTTTCAATTTTCAATGGACCTCTTTTGTTTTTTCATTTTAACTCATTAATGTAAAATAAAACAAAATTTCACTTAATAAATTAACAATGCAATAGTATTTCAATTTTTACATATTTAATGACCAAGTAATAACTAATGTGGGCACTCACCTAGGCACTCTGATGAGAATGCTCAGTTAATTGGCACCAAAAACCATATTTACAAATGGATCCTCTCAAATATGAGTGAGAAGATTGATAACCATACACCCACAAGTTACTGAAATGTCTACAGTGGTCTCATGGCTATCGTAATGTTTTGAGGTACGATAAACATGACAGAGAAATACTTCTCTCAACAGATGATGCAATATGCATAATCAGAAAATTGGGGCAGACTTGAGAAAAATGATGGAACATGAAAGCTCATGTAAGGTTTTCTACAAACAAAGATACATATCTCATAGTTCATCAGTAAGCCATAAACATGAACAAGAACCCTGGTTCAAATTTGTCGAGAATGACTAATTACACATGCAAAGCAAGTTCTAATTCAAGATGTTTCACTAAAAGACATAAAATATAGAGCATGAGACCCTGTAAAGAGTATTTGCAAATCTATGCTCTCATCAAAATTTACTCAGCCACAAGAACAAATATTTAAGATCTGGGAAAGAAAATCCAGAAAATGTAGAGATAACTATGTGACTTAATACTGATGTGTAATTATCTTCTTGACATACATGCATAGAAGAATCTGGTCCCAACTAAAACTTAACGACCTTGTCTTCTTAGTTATTTTACCCCCGTTGATTTAAAGGTAAAAAAATCTCAATTGTTCAGTTTATACTGACTAATGGATAAGAAGGATACAAGTTCAAGAAGAACAAAAAAAAATCCCTTTTTTTTGCAGCAAAAACAGATGAAAACGAAAATCATCAATTAGCTGTACCCGCACCAGATGTACCAGAACTGAATGAATGTGAAAAACACAAACAAAAATCGAAAGTGGGACTTTTAGCCCCAAATCCATAATCTTAGATCGTTCAGATCAATGGGATCAATAGTGTTTAAAATCGTGAAATTTTTCAAGATTACTATCGATGGAGAATCTAAAAATACAGACAAACAATGGTAAACTATTAAAGCATACCAAAAATAAATAAATAAATAACCTACCACAAAATTAACCTGATCAGAATCAGAACTCTTTAGAGCAAAACGAAATCGTCACGGATCGTAGAAAGAAGAAGAGGAACTTGTGATTCTAATCTAATCCCAAAATCGAAGAAGAAGATCGACTAGGGCTTTATAAACCTCAGACCAAATTAATTTAGAAGTGAAGACAGAAAAATAGAAAGAGAGAGATAAGGAGATAAAAAGGTACCTAAGAATTTCGGCTGGAGAAAGCTTAGGATCCTAATCCAATCCGTGTAAGGACTCTGACGAAAGAAGAAAAGTGATGAGAATGAGTTCCCAGCGGCTGCCGAGTCGCGCTTTCTTTCGTTCCAGAATCAACTTTTATCTGAAACCGGAAAAACACGGTCCGGAAAGGTGGTGTTCCACAATTTTCTTCCCAAATCACCCCTTTCAGACTCGTTTCTTACGCAAGGGCGGGCGAAAACGCATCCAAATGGCCCCCATAGAGTTAGATCGTGCCGTGCCAGGACGGCATCCTCAACATGTGCTGTTAATATTAGTATTGTACTGAACAGGTTTGTAGGGCTACAAATTGGGCCAAGCTGGTCTCAAGCAGCTCTGTTCATTCGGCCAGAAATTTGGGCAGGTTGAGTTAACTTCAGTTTCGATTGAGCTTGGACCCAATTTTAGTTTTGAAGTGCTCTCCGGTCCTAGTTTGATCAAAGCCTAAATGCATTCTAAACCTATTCTGGCCCAGCCTCAACTACAATAATGTTTGTGAGGAGAATGATTGTCAGTGTTGACACAGGCTTATGTAAGCATGTCATTGATTGACACATGATGTATTTTTGAATTTGGTCTCTTTTTTACATCTGAACACCTTTTTGAACCCCAAACATTATATGTATTAGTTTACAATTCACCATAAAACACTACAAGCACTTTGTCATTACATAACATTTTCTTCATTTTCATTATGTATAATCATTTTTGGGACGGTCCTCTTAGAACCAAGAGTTGGTCAAAGATGTAAAAGATGTGTTGCTGGGAATTGACAAGACAATGAAATAACAATGCCCGACTCACTAATCATGTTTTCTTTAAGACAATATTTGTCATCTACTCTATTCTTAAGAAGAAACATAAATTGCAACGAGTCAACGAATTTGTCTTTAGGATAAAATGGGTTCAACCAAGGTAGTGTTGTTAATCAGCGGTTTATAGCATCATAAGATCAACCCTTAAACACTTGATGTTAGTCTTTTCAGATATGTATACAATAAGAAATCATAAGGTTTTCACAAATACACAAAATGTTGAAAAGATAAGAGAGAGAGAGATATTTTCAAGTTAATTTTACATTTGGGAATTCCCTTCTTTTATTGAAATTGTAGAGACACTTTTAGATGTATCTATAAACATCCTAGACACCCTTTACTTTTAAATACTTGTGTATGAATGTCTCTAGATACCTTAAAAGCCTACATGCTTCCCCATGAACAAATCTCCACAAAACGCAATGTTCAAATATTTTGATTAGCCTGATTCGATCAATCGAGAATATTCTCGATAGATCAGGCTCGATCGAGCATATGCTACATCGATCAAGGCTAAACTTTTGAAATATCCAACAGGTCCTAGGTTCAGAGTGAACATTTGGTCACGACCCAAGTGCATACTCAAATAAAATTGTGTAACACCCTACACATGTTTACACATATTTTGTACACGTGTCGCACATATAATCATACACAGTTGTTATATCTGTTTCAAATACACTTGGAATGATTTAAATGTATATGTATCGACCTGTAAACTTGTGCAACTTTAGAGACACATCAGTGAAAATGTAAAAAAAAAAATCAGTGAGCAAATTATAGGTCATTGGAAAGGTCTTGGAGTATAGTTTCTAACACAACAAACGACAAGCGAATATGACCCCAAACGAAAAAGTTATTGGCATATTAGTGGACATGACATAAGCAGTGAAAAAAATTAGGCCCAAGCTCGATCGCTTGGCCCTAGGTAGCCCGATCAATTGGGCACCTCCCGATCAATCGGCCTTATTCAGTTCAAAATTGGAAAGACACTCTTTCGGAACTTTTCAACTTTATGGGTTTTTTTATTTGTTTTTGTACTCTTTGTGGGTCTATATTGTATTATTTATGACCTAAATCATCATAGAAACCCTATAAATGAATCAAGGAACACGATGAAGAGAAAACTAGGTTTTGTAAGTGATTTTTGGATTTTTTAAGAACTTGAAGCTTATTAATGAATTTGCAAGTGAAGAGGTAAGAACACTGGTAAATTATGCTTGTTTAATTCATAGGTTCTTGTAACACATTAAATATCATTTTTTAAAGTATTATGATTGTTTTGTTTCGGTTTTAAATTGTCTGAGTTCTTAGAACCCTTGTTTTGCAAAGAACAACCTTGTTTATAAGAATACATATACGCTATACTTTGATGTGACTCTCTTTAATGTATAGACCATTGTCAATCTATATTTTGAAATTGTTTCACATGATGTACTTGTTTTCATTGAAAATAGTCATATTTTGCAAATAATTTACAAGCTTTGAAAATTGGATTTTTTTAGATAGTGTTCATATAAAATTTTGTCTTATGAAGAAAAATATTTTTTTCATAAGTTTCTCTATAAGGTTAAAAGTTTAAATCATAAAATGATGTTTCCAATAACTTTAAAAGAATGAAATGAGTTATTAAGATTGATTCCATGTTTTACAAGTTATAAATTAATGTTTTAAACTTGACAAACATTGTTCTTGTAGTTTTGCAAAGTTATTCTGTAGTTGTGCTTAGATGGATCAAGCATCTCCATTGTAATTCTTTTAAATTAGATAATTGCTATAAACTGTATCAAAGATAATTATCTTTTGAAAAGAAAATTGTATAAGAAAAGTGATATTGTCTATGAATGAAGTCATCATTTATCATAAAGGGGACTGGTTGATTATACTCACCTCACCTAGTTTATAGTGTTGAATATCGGCTCTCTCACTAAAGATTAAATTTGTGAAGTGATCCCTTACTACTAGGGATGAGATAGTAATCTCCTCTCACCAGAGTATAGGTGTGATTGCATTAACCCTCTCAATGGGGATTAAATTAGTAAACTATCGACCCTTTTTACCGGGGATTAAATGATGTGCAATGTATCAGTTAAGTGAACAAATTGATATGGTATTGCATTATTTCAGTATTATTATTGATTCTCCATTGTCGCTATGTTATTTGGATTTGTCTCATATATCCAGTTTGACTTGTCTAATTGCTTTAATCATAGTATTGTTTATAATTGTATAGATCCATAATTTGTAAAGGACATGCAACTATATGTTTTAGATTCTTGATATCGTGTTAAATCTTGATCCAATGTTTCCTATAGTATACCTATTTTTTTTATTGAACCTGTAAAACTTACCTAAATTGATATCACAGACGATGAGGAGATTGCAGACTAGCGGTTCTAGGTAGAGGGATTTGATTGATTGAAACATATGTATTTTATTTCAGTCATTTATTTCGGTAGAGACATTATGTTTATTTTCGTTTAGTTCAATATTTCAATTTATTTGAAGGAATGTAATAAAGTAATGGATTTTAGTAGTTGGATTCATTATTTGATTCCAGTTATTGCTAAACTATAAGTTATTTGAATTGGAATGTCAGACATACAGGTTTATGAGTTATTATTCTTGATTATGGATTTTTATTAACATGTTAGACTTACGTGGAATTGATTGGTTATGATTTATGGTTTATGATTGGAGTATTATTATGTTGCGTATGAATGCGAAAGTAAATGAAAAAAGGCAAAAAAAATTAGAATAATTTATATGTTAATGAATGAATGGATTAATGCCATGTGTCAAAATTCATGGCCCTATTAGTATGGGTTTCGAGGCGCAACAAATTGTGTCATAACTTGAACTTCTTATTTTGCTCATATATTTATTCATATTTGGATATTATATCTATTATGTTATTTCGATATAATATTGGAAATGGATTGGTTAGCTACTTATTATACTACGATCCATTGTTATTCTAAGAAAGTTGTATTTCATATATCAGGAATAGCATAATTCTCATTCTAAGGAGTCAATAAGGATTTTTTTCTCATGCCTAATTTTAGCCATTTAAGTTGGAAAGCTTCTTTAAAAAGGCTGACAAGGTTATTTAGCCTATGTGGTTAGTGATCAAACCACGGAGACCAATGTGAAAGATGTGCCTATCATTCGAGAATTTGTTGATGTATTTCATGAAGATATTATGGGATTGCCACTGGAAAGAGAAATGGAGTTTATCGTTAAGTTGGTCCTACGGACAACACCCATTTCCATCGCTCCTTATCGTATGGCACTGACGGGGTTAAAAGAATTGAAAATGTAACTTCAAGAATTGCTTGACAAGGGATTTATTTGTCCTAGTGTGTCACCATGGGGTGCTCCAGTCATTTTTGTTAAGAAGATGGACGGAACAATGAGGTTGTGTATTGATTATCGATAGTTGAACTCAGTCACTGTAAATAACAAGTATCCACTAGCCCGAATTAATGACTTGTTCGATTAGCTACAAGGCATAACTATGTTTTTGAAAGTCGATTTGAGATCCGATTATCACCAATTAAATGTTAGGCAGGGGGACATCCCCAAGACTACTTTTTATACTCACTACAAGTATTACGAGTTCTTAGTGATGTCTTTTACATTGACTAATGCTCCTGCCACCTTTATGGATTTGATGAACAGGGTGTTCAAATTATTATTGAATTGATTTGTGATTGCTTCATTAATTACATTATTGTATACTTAAAGAGTTCAGAGGAACATGAGTCACACTTGACGATTGTGTTACAAATCTTAAGAGATCACAAGTTATTTGTTAAATTTGGCAAGTGCGAGTTTTGGTTATACTGAGTGGCATTCTTAAGCCACGTGATTTCTAATGATGGGATTTGTGTTGACTCAAAGAAAATTGACTTAGTTGTAGGCTGGCTAAGACTAACCAATGTGACCGAGATCTGTAGTTTATTGGGTTTGACATAGTACTACCAAATATTTATAGAAGGTTTTTCTAAGATCGCAAGACCGTTAACCAAGCTAACTGAAAAATATGCAAAGTTTGAATGGAATGATGGTTGTGAGAAGACCTTTTAAGAACTTAAGGACCGACTTGTGTTTGTTCTAGTCCTTACACTATTATCTAGCACAAGTGATTTTATAGTGTATAGTGACACCGCACGAAATGGCCTAGGATATGTACTTATGCATAATGGGAAGGTAATCATGTATGCTTCAAGAAAGCTTAAGCCACATTAGCTAAATTACCCACTCACGATTTAGAGTTAGTAGCCTTGGTATTTGCATTGAAGATCTGGTACCCTATTTGTATGGTGAGACTTACAAGATATTTACAGATCACAAGAGTCTCATATACATATTATCTCATAAATAGTTAAACCCAAGAGAGATGGGATGGATGGAACTGATATAGGACATGATTGCACAATCAACTACCACCCTGAAAAAAGCTAACGTGGTAGCCGATGCCTTAAGTAGGTACTCCTCAAACTCACTTGCTTATCTCAGAGTTGGGAGGACCGCTTTATTCTATAACTTGAGATACCTGAATGTCAAATTATAGGTGAATGCATTGAAAACATTCTTTGCACATTTGAGAGTAGCTTACCCTTGTTGATCTAGTGAAGATAGCCCAGAGTAGTGATCCGCTATCGATGAAGATTGTAGTGGCAAAATGATTGATTTCTCCATGCATGTTGATGACACTTGAAGGTTTGTGAATCGTCTATGCATTTCAAACAACGACGAAGTGCTCATAAAGTCGGCTATGTAGTTCACCCTAGCAACACCAAGATGTATAAAGTCTTGAAATAAATGTATCATTGGAACAATATAAAGCAGGAGATAGTAGATTTTGTTTCCAGGTTTTGACATGTCAGCAATCAAGGTTAAACATCAAAAGCATACAGGTCCACTACAACCACTTGAAGTTCTGTCATGGAAGTGGGAACATATTTCATAAATTTTGTAGTGGGATTACCCAATACGAGTAAGGGTTATGACTCCATTTGAGTGATTGTTAATCGATTGATGAAGTTTGCATACTTTTCCTTATTCAGATATCATACCCACCAGAAAGGTTAGCTAAGTTGTATATTGATGAGATTGTGTGATTATATGGAGTTCCGGCTAGCATCATTTTCGATCGAGACCCACAGTTTACCTCTCGTTTTTGGGATAAACTGCAGGAAGCAATGGGTACCAAACTTAAATTTAGCACTATATTTCATCATCAGACTAATAGATAATTAGAAATAACCATACAAACATTGAAGACATGTTACGAGCTTGTGTGATTGACTTTAAAGGAAGTTGGGATACACACTTACCACTAATTGAGTTTGCCTACAACAATAGGTACCAGGCGGGCATCCACACCTTTTGAAGTTTTTTATGGAAGATGATGCCCATCATCGATTTGTTAGGATAAATTTGGGGAAAGGTAAATGCTTGAACCTAAGTCAATTCAAATCACCATAGAGAAAATCCAAATTATCCGTGACCGATTGTGGATTGTGCAAAGCCGACAAGAGAAGATGAAAACTCGAATTCGAAGTTGATGATAATGTATTCCTAAAAGTATCTCCATCAAATGGAGTGACCAGATTTGGCAATAAAAGGAAATTAGAGTCGAGATTTATTTGATCGTTTGAAGTATTGAAGAAGGTGGCAGAGGTAACTTATGACTTGGTTCTACCATCAGAATTTTCTCATGTTCACAAAGTATTCCACGTGGCCATGTTATAAAGATACATACGAGACTCTTATCATGTATTAGAATACATTCCATTGGACATCAAATAAGATCTATCGTATGATGATCAATCCATTATGATCCTTGACTATAATGAACAAGTGTTGCATTCCAAGAACGTGTCATATATGAAATTTCTTTGGCACAAACCACACTTCATAAGAGGCTACGTGGGAAGGTGAGGACGAGATAAAAGCTAACTATCCACAATTGTTCCACACCCAAGGTATATACAAATTCATAAACTGAATTTTTATAAAGGGGATGATGTAACACTCACACATGCATCATGTAATAAAAATGCGGTAATTTAATTATATGTGTTAAGTTGGCCTAACCCAAAGGCCATAAAAGACCATAGGGGATCCTAGTAACCATGTGTATATGCCCAAGTAGAAAACCAAGGGTTTAGAGAACTGATTGAGAATCATAGAAACAACACCCAAACATAGAGGCACCTTGAGCGATTGCGACACCCTGTGAGGGCTCGCGAGGTGAATTCAGAAACTGATTTTATGGAATTACAATGCTAAGTGCTCGCATCTCCATACGAGGGATCGTGAAGGGTAACCTTGAGCACTTGCAACATCTCATGAGGGCTTGCGAGGGGGGTCTCGAGCGCTCACCAATTAAGGTGAGGGCTCACGGTTCAAAAATCTAAAGAAACAAAAATAGGGATTTCCCCCCATTTTGAATTAGAATATTTCCAATGAGGGTAATTTCATGCAATGACGTGTGTTTAGACCTAGTTTACATCCAACTAGGTTAGAAGCACCTAAGTTAATGAAGATAATAGGATCGAGGAAGACTTAGGAGAGGGAAAAAAGAAGTTCACATAAGCAAGGTAAGCTTCATTCTACTTATATCTAGAAGAGAAGAGTTAGAATTTGGAAGTTTTGTGTCGCGCTCTGAAACCCATACCAGTAGGGCCATGAATTTCGGCACATGACATTAACACTTTACTTCACTTTGCATTCATTCATTCTTAACTTATATAAAATTTTCTCTCTTTACAATCATACGCAGTGGAATAATACATTAATCACTTTTCAATGATCACATAATTAATCACATTCTCATAAGCCCTACTGTATAAAATCTCATAACTCATAAATCATAATCCTGTAAATCCATAAATAATGCCTAACATTCCCATTCAATTAAATAAATCGTTTGCCATAATCAAATCCATCAACTGTAATCAAATACTAAAAAATCCTAACTTATTACATCTCTTGAAATTCAAACTCAAATAAATAAGTCTCTAATTTAAATAACTAAAATAAACAAGTGTCTAGTCACTAGCTCGCTCTATCTAGAACTGCTATTCTATGATCTCATCGTTTGTGGTGTTAGATTGGGGTAAGTTTAACATACTTAGCAAGAAAATAGTAAACTAATGAAATAGTGGATCAAGATTTAGCACGATTTCAAAAATTAAATAGGTATTTTCATATTTACAAATCAATAAACAATATAGTTCATAAATCAATCTTATACATTACTAAACATTTAATAAGAATTACAGTTTTATATACATAACATAAATCAATGATCAACATATACTTGTATTTTAACATAACGGAATGGATCAGGTCATGTATCATAACATAGTCAATACATAATAGAACACAACATATATTTGCTATCAAGCCAGAACATATAATAGTTCATACCATCTAAACCCCGGTGAGAAGTGTCC
>JAOXJP010229222.1:0-10989 GCA_025762735.1 Platanus orientalis | reverse complement strand
TTTTGCTTGAATTATTCATTTCCTGTTCAAATTAAACAAAGTGAAGAAAATTAAGATAAGAACTAATAAAACAAAGAAAAACAAGAAAAAAATAAAGACTAAAGGATATGAAAATGATGATAAAATATAAGCATATCAATTGCCGAAGCGGAGTATATTGCAACTAACATTGGATGCACTCAATTGCTTTAAATGAAGGAAATGCTTAAGGATTATGAGATACAACAAGGCGCACTAAATTTATTTGTAGAGAATATTAATGCGATAGGTATTTCCAAAAATCCTATGCAATACTTGCAAACAAAACATATAGATGTTTTTCATCATTTCATTAGAGAATTGGTGAAAGAAAAGATTGTGGCCTTGGAATACGTTAAGACTGAAGATCAATTGGTAGGCATTTTAACAAAACCCTTTGATGCCAAATGATTTTAGTACTTGTGGAGTGCAATAGGAATGAACGAATTCAATTAGAGCCAAAAGTTATTTTTTAAATTTTAATAATAATAATAATTTCATGACCAATCATGGCTTTCTCATGATCCATCATAGGCGAGATAGCTCCAGGACAGATTATGGCTAGGGGTCTTAAATGCAATTTTTTTTACTGTTGGCCTCCTACATCTTTAAAAGGAGTGTTTTCTCCTTCTTTTCCCTTATCCTCTCCATCTCTTTGTCTCCCTCATTCTTTCCTTCCCCTTTTCTTCCATTTCCTCCATCAATCTAGGTTTACACCCTTTTAGCTTTTCCCCATTTTCCCTAAATCTTCAAAGCTAGGGATCCAAAGGATTATCCATGGCTCCTTGCATTAATAAGACCACAGGACCTAAGATGAGTCCACAAGCCCAAGATTCAGGTGAAGGTGGTGCTTGCAAGCAACCATGAACATAGGATCAACCACTAGGACCTCATGCCTTCCGCAATGGTAAGTCTCACGACAACTTTCATCGATTCTTTTGTCATAAACCCATCATTAGTGAAAGATTTGTGGAGCCAAAACCATTCTTATGGTCAGCCTTGATCAACACTTATTGGCATATGGGTGCATATTGTTGTTCAAGATGGATGGGTTGGTGCATGAGCAAGAGGTGTGGATGTTCTTTGCCAACATCCATTTGATGAATAAGGCAAATCCTTCCCTTGTCTCGGAGGTACATGGCATCCCCATCTGACTAAATCCTAAAATTTTGTCAGTGAAGTTGGGAGTTCCATGCATCTAAGAAGGAGGTGCTCCATTTCGGCCTTTACCTTTCACTTTCGCAGAGAGGTCCATAATTGCAAAGTGATTCATTGGCACAAACATTGCCTGGACTACTGTCTTGAGCACATTTGATTGCTCTCTTACATCTCGATTCCTTAATCAGGTATTCACATACAACCTCCTGCTAACCACACATCATTCCGACATGATTGAGGAGATGGCCTATGTGATTGATTACATACTTAGCAATAGGCACCTTGATTTGGAATCAATCATGTATATGAAGATGATTAAGGCAGCCAAGACTAAGAGTCTTAGACTCTACATTGTATATCCAATCTTGATCACCAAGCTAGTGGGCAGTAGCATCAATGAAGGCACCATCAAGAAGATGGAGAAAAACAAAAAAGCAAGGGATCCTATGGAGGATCTGGATCAAGTTGACTCAGGGAATGAGTCTACTAATGAGGATGTTCCTATTCCTCCTCCATTTTCTTCAGAACCTGCTCCTCTCTCCCAATCATATTTTCAGCATATTTTCTTGGAGAGATTTGAGAGTCTCTAGCTTCAAAACAACATGAGACATGCTCGGATGATTGCTAATCACAAGGTGTTCACAAAAAATATGGACATAATGGAAGTTAGGCAAGAACTCCTGGCTTATTGGCTCAACTCCGAAGACGCATTTATTCTTTATCAACATCCTGAATTTAGGAGGACTCCAAGTGGGCCTATGCCTATTTGTGAAGACATCAATCTCATAGCCTTGGATTCAGAAAATTCAAAAGGGTCTGGAGATGATGGTGATGAGGTTGAGGGTCTTGAGATTAGAATGTAATCTTTAGATGTAGACTTTATTTCTTTTTGGTTCCATTATGTGCTCTTAATATAATATTTTTCAATCAATGGATGAACTTTTTTACTTATTATTCCTATGTCAATTCATTTCAAAAAGGGGGAGAGTAATTAGTAATACTCACATAACTCAAGATTAAAAAAAATTAGCATATAGTTTCATGTGCATATTGCCATATCATCTCATATACATGACATTGCATTCTATTATTAATTCACATAGTCCAAAGCATGCTTGAGAAAGGTATTTGTTGTGGTTGTGTTTACAGGATTCAAAGAATGCATATATGCAGGAAATGTATGAATGTAATCCTCAAGAACGTCATGTGTTGAGGGGGAGTGTTTGAAAAATTTATTCTATATGTAATTCAGTGTACTTCATTATAAATCAAAAGAATAATTGAGTGAGTTGTATGTTTTGACATGGAATTGACAAAGGGGGAGATTATTGAGGAATTGTCAATCCCATGACAAAAGTATGTGTCAAGAGTGTGAGTTAGTGTGTGAAGAAGATATACTTGACAAGGAATCATCATGTATAAGAACAAATATTATGTAAAGTCAAGTGGAAGAAGCACTAGCATCACTCAAAAGAAAGCTAGAGAAGACTTTCAAGCTTCCCAAGGTATATGGTAAAAGTAAACACTTTGAAATTCATAAAGACCAGCCAACACCAAGGTTGGAATTAGTAAGAGACCTTTCCTAACCCTTAGTCATGGATCATGTAGCATCAGTTGAAATTACAGAGCAAAAAGAATTAAAAAAACAAGTGAAAAACAGGGATCTGGCTAGAGACATGGATCATTGTTGTCCCTGTGATCAATCATGATCATAGAGCCATGATTGATCATAGGATCCTATGAACGGTTAGGCAGAATGCAGATTTTCGGATATTGCCAGAGTCCCTCAATCATAGGGAACTCCATGATCGATCATAGGGCTATGACGGATCATAGAGTTACCTATGATTGATTATAGATAGGAAAAATCCAATATTCATAAATTTCAAAATAAAAAATACTTACCTTTTGTGAGATATTTTTACACCATTTTGCATGACCATTTTAGGGTTTTTAACTCTTTATATATGTCTAAAAAGTCTTTGAAGAATAACAACGAGAAAATCAAGTTTTGGGAAAAAACACTATATCATTTAGAGGTGTTACTCTGTAAAAAATTTTGTTGCAATAAAAGATCCATTATTTCAATCCTTCTGGCTCTTGTAAGCTTCATTAAAGTGAATGATTATGAGATCATTAGGTTTAAGACTAAGGAACCTTCTCAAAAGCTTCGAGAGCTAAACTGCAATCATAAGGTATTTCTTTAAGTTATTGATTTGAATACTTGATCAATTACGTTCAAAATCTATATCAGTTAATCTAATAGCTTTTACAATTGATTTAAATAAGTTATTTTCAAATCTATACTTGCAGTTGAAAAGTGATTGAACTACATAATAATATCAACCTAGCTAAGAGGCAAAACATTTAAAGAGCACCGACACTTTGCTTATATGTGATCCACATAGTTTTATTAGCATTTTGAGAGACATGAACTATTGAGAAATTTATTTCTCTTAAAATTATCTTATTATATTTGTTGCACCTCCACTGGAGCTACTGAAGTTAGTTGATTCGTCCTCTCTAGAGACACAAAGGACTGTTCATACGTTTGCTGAAGACACAAACGTAATGAAGAAGGTTTTTGTGATTAATTTTACTTTATATCTTTTTGTAAGAAGTTAATAAAATTAATCAACTTAGTGAGGAGCTTTTGATAGTGGACGTCGGCACATTTGCTAAACCACTATAAATTGCGTCTCTTGTCTATTGTGATTACTTTATTTTATTTGCATTGTTTGTGAGCCATTTGCATATGCATCACTCTTTACACTTTATACGGATTAAATATTGGAAAATTAAATAAATTAGATCAAACAACTAATTAATATTGAAACGGGTAATTAATATCAAGAATAATTTAAATATCTTATTAACCCCCCTCTAAGATAGTTTAGGACTTCGAATTTCATCATGTTCTTAAATTTCTCAATGGTGCTGCCTTTAGCCTCTACACCCCTTCCTCAGGGATTTTCCTCAGCTCACTTACCTGTCTCTCTACTACTTTAGTAAGACTCCTTATGGCTTGAAATACACCAGCCATATTATCTACCTCCGATTAGGAGGCCGAAGCAGTAGTCCTACACAATGGCATTTTATCTTAAAATAATCAAATCAAACTTAAACCTTCATAAATAATTGATCACTCTAGTTGTGTCAAACTATGTCAAACAAATAAAACATGAAGTATATCATCAATCACATATTCTTAATATTTATCACTTTTCTGTCCAAGATCAATTCCTAATATTTATAGCCTACCTAACCACAATTCTCTTCTAAGTGTCTACAAAATCTAAAAGCTAGACCTTTGATACTCACTTTGTCAAAAGCTAAGACCACATACTGAAGATGGACTTGAATCTTATATTCACTCATACACATCCAAGATCCTTATATTTTTTCTCTTCCATTCATTTACACAACATAATATAAATAAACACTCACTTTCCAAGTGAAATTAGTAATAAATCTCATGATCTGTTCAAAACCCGCACATGGTCTGACATTTTCCAACAATTACCTTAATTTAAACTAAAAACCTCCAAATAACATAAACCATCCATAAAAGATCAATTGCAACCCTTAAATAAATAAAGTCAATAATCCATGAGCTTGAAATACTAACAACTAAAATCTCAAAACAAAAATCTTTAAATCAAAGTCTAAAATAAATTTAATGCACTGGACATAAACATAAATGAAGTCTTCTCATAACTCCATCACTTCATCTCTAAGGGCATCCCCACACTGCCAATCTCCACTAAGTCTTAATTTGAAAAATATTTGTCAATTTGGGTGAGCTTGATAGGCTCGCAAGTAACTACTTAGAATATACAACGTAAATGTGGGTCAAGACTAGCACGAATAATTTTGAAATACAATGCACTTTTACATGAATTCTACTTGCAATTCGAAACCATAGATTTTAAAGATGAATCTAGCACACAAGATTGGTTTTCCATAAAGATAAGAACTGAACACAATTAATTTATAGCACAACATAGACTGATATCAAAACAACACTAAGTACAACAAAAATCAACATTTTTCTTTTAAAAACACAAAACTGAAATCTTATCTCTTTTCTTTTATTTTTAAAACACTTAATATAGATTTACTTATAACTAGTGTATCACTTAATACTATCACATGTATGTTCCTATGTGAGGATACCATGCTATTATCCCTAATAGCGGGGCTCACTATACTATCACATATATGCTCCCATGTGCAGATACTATTATATGATCCCTAATGGTAGGGCTCACTTAACACTGTCACATGTACTCTCCCATGTGCTGATACTATCATATGATCCCTATAAATGGCGGGGCTCACTCAACATTTTCACTCATACGATCCTTAGTGTGGATACCACTATCTATCCCCTTGTGGTGAGGGATCTGAAACTTATCACTAATTCTCTCATATGCTCATGTGAGAGGATACCACTATCTAACCCCTAGTGGCAAAGGATTTGAACACTTATCATTGATCTCACAATTCTCCTGTGAGTAGAGACCACCATGAAATTCCCATGATGGCGAGGGCACTTTTCACTTGTCACATATTCTATTACACAAGAATGCACAATCACTTTGATTTACATAACAGGAATCTTTCTTAGCATACAAATGTATTTTTTGGAACAAAACTAATCTCATTTAAAACAATCTAAGCATTCTTAACAAACAAAATCTTTCTAAGCAATGATTACATATAGATCTCACTTGGTTGTCATAAAACAAATTCACAGGATTGATTGACCCTTCCTAAGGCATATATCGACTATGATCTTTGAAAAGTTGAGGACATTATTTATCATGCTAATATAATAAGAATTAAACATGTTTAAGGGAAAGAAATAACTTAAGTTTTTTTAAAGCATTAAACCAATTGAAAAATCCCTTTCTAAAATTCCAAGAACATTGAAAACTATGATTAAACAAAGCTTGGGTTAAAGCCCATTATTTCACAAGATTATCCCAACAAGAAACCTTTACATCAATTAAACCATCAACAAAAGTCACTTATTTTTTAAGAATCTCATTAAGAATATATGAACATATCATAAAAAAAATCTCTTAGAATAAGACCAAAACATATATTTTAGGATTTACTCATGGTTTCTAAGAACCCAAGGGAGAAAAGCAAGTATACATGCTGTACAATTACTTACTATTATGAATTTCACAAGAAATCTCTCCTTCCTCTTCTTCATATGAATCCCAAAGGTCAAAACTCCATGAAACTTCTAAATCTCTCATTCTGGAATAAAATAACATAGTAAACAGATTGGGATAGAAATCCGAATCTAAATCTCGAACCATGAGTAGAATCCTCAAAACTATGAAGTTTTTTTGGTGTACCTCAACAAATCTTGGGATTCTTCCCTCTCTTGTTGTTTCTTGTTGTCCTATAAGGTTAGATAGGTCCAAAACAAAACCCTAGAATATTTTATAGGTCTAGGATAAAATCCTCTATGAGTTGAATATAAAATCATGCAAAATTGCAAAATAAACTTTTTTTTTTTTCTATTTTTGCCCAACCGGATCGATCCAGACTAATTTTGATCAACGGTTCAAGTTGCTTCTAGAAAATTTTTCTAAGACACCCGAGGCCTCCTAGATAGATCCAAGTATTTGGATCAGTCTAGAATCCCAAGATAGGTCCAGATTCCTCTAATTTGCAAAATTTGGCTCTTTGCCCCTATTTTTTTCACATTTAATTCATTATACATGTGTGTAGTCATATACATCATAGGTTAATTCGAATATATGTGGGTGCTACAATTACCTTAGACATTTTTTTATATTTGTGTAGCAAGACATTTAACACAACATTTCCTCAATTGAGATTTTGTGCATTCTATGGGCTTTAAGAATAAAATTAATCTTAAGATCATAAAAAAACATGGAATGGTTATGGACAAACCATGAAGAATGCTAGGAAATCATCCAAAGAACCTGGAATGAGAGAGCTATCTAAGATGGGGATAATGTTAATGAAACATTATGAAACTTAACCCCAACCCTACCCATTGGAATTGTAACTCTCTAAGGAAAATCTAGAGAAACGTCAAGGATCTATATGAGAGTTTCAAGAGCAAGATGGAAGGGCCAGGCTTGGAAAACAAATTGAATTGAAAAAAATCCGGGGCAAAATGGACAAGCTCTTGAAAGATGTGGAAATATTGTGGGCACAAAAGTCGAGGATCTAATGGCTAAAATATGAAGACCAAAACATATGATTTTTCCACCTATCAATTGTGGTGTGAAGGGAGAGGAACATAATCAACTCTTTCAAAATCCAAAATTGGGTATAGGTCATGAATGATAAACACATTGATGGAGTTGTGGTAGAGTATTTCAATCAATTATTCTCTACTTCTCACCCTCTAAATAGTGACATATAAGCATCAATGGATAACGTGCATAGAATATTCTCTCCGGAAGAGATGTTGATATTGGACAAAGAGTTCACACCCCAAGAAGTAAAAGATGCAATCTTTAGCATGGGAGCATTAAAGGAACCAAGACCCGATGAATACTTGGCAGGTTTCTATCAACAATATTGGGAAATAATAAGGCCAAAAGTCACCAAGTTTGTATTGGATATGCTTAATGGAAACAAGAATATCGAAGACATCAATCACACTTTTCTAGTGTTGATACCCAAACAAGCCTATTCGGAGATACCAAGTCACTTTAGCCAAAAGGCTTGTGTAATGTTATATACAAAATGGTATCTAAAGTGCTAGAAAACTGGTTAAAATAGGTCATGCATAAGCTAATCTCCCCCCATCAAGCAGCTTTTATATCAAGAAGGGTCATCTCGGACAATATTCTAATATCTCACAATATTATTCACCACATGAAAATCCATAAAACCAAAGAACAACTCATGACCATTAAAATGGACCTAAGTAAGGCATATGATAGGGTTGAATGGCCATATTTGATGTAGATTATGGGAAAGATAGGCTTCAGCAGTAAATGGACTCAATTGATATACCAATGTGTGTCTACAATCTCCTTTTAGGTATTGATGAATGGATTGGCTGGTAGGAAATTTGGTGCATCAAGAGGGTTAAGGCAAGGGACCCTCTGTCCCCTTATTTATTTATCATGTGTGCTGAAGTCTTCTTGGTAGGATTATCTAGACCAGAAGAATGCAACAAAATCTAGGGCATCAAGATCAAGAACAAAATTCCTTTAATATCTCATCTTTTTTTTTCCTAATGACTGTTATATTTTCTACAGGGCTATTCCGTTGGAGGGACAAGCCATAAAGGAAGAATCGACGAAATTTCAACATGCCTTTAGATAACTTGCCAACTTATCTAAATAAGAAATCCTTTTATGTAGGAATATAGATGGCCCGAGACACAGGGAACTATCAAATCAATTAGGAATGAGAGAAGCTCTCCAACCTTCTAGGTATTTAGGACTCCCGTCATCCATAGGAAGGAACAAAATCAATATTTTCTCATATATTGAGGACACGGTAAAACAAAGAATTCAACAATGGAAAGCTCAATTTCTAACCCAAGTAGTTAGTGTGTTACCCACATATGCGATGTCGTGTTTTCTCATCCCCCCAAAAAAATATCATATCATTGACGAAGCTCAAAGAAGCTTTTGGCGAGGCCAAAAAAAATAAAGAAAATCACATTAACTGGATTAGTTGGAAAGTTCTTAGAAGGGCTGGCCAAAACAGAGGGGGGGAATGGGATTTAGAGTCCTCTATATGATGAACTTAGCATTGCTAGCAAAGCAAGGTTGAAGACTCATTACGAACCCAGAATCCCTATGGGCCCAACTAATGAAATCCATTTACTATCCGAACCACCATTTCTTGAATATCCCTAGAAGTTTATCCAAAGGCAGGCAGTTACTCCTCAAAGGTTGCCTTTGGTTGGTTGGGGATGGTAAGGACACAGACATTTGGAAATCCCGGTGGATTTGTGACCTCCTTGACAGAAAACTAAAGTTAAGGCCCTCTATACAACTGCCAGTTAAGAAGGTTTATGATTTAATAGACCCCCAAACTAAGAGATGGAACCTATCAAAAATAGAGAACAACATTGAACCTTTGGAAAGAGAGGCAATATTAAAGACCCCGATTAATAATCTCCTTCCAAAAGATTAGTTAATATAGATGGCTGATCCAAAATGCCAATTCTCAATTAAGACAACATACAATATGCTAACGTCAACTAGTCAACATGGTAATGGGTGTGGAAGTAGGAGTTTGTGGAAGAAACTCTAGGCCATTCCAATATGAAGGAATGTCCAAAACTTCCTTTGGAGGACTTGCCATGAATCAATAGTGATTATACTAGCGTTACATAAACGGATGCAGTCCATAAGCCCAAACTACCCATCTTGTCTAGAGTAGGAAGAATCAATTTTTCACTGTTTGGTTGAATGTCCGAATATATTCCAACTGTGGAACAAGATGAATAGCATAAAGGAAAAAATAAAACCTTAGACAACAAATTTTGTTAAATGGTTAGGATATTGGGTGACGTATAATGGGAGTCTAAGCTTTAAAAAAGGAAACATTTGAAAAATATCTCTTTGCTCTGCTGGCTAATATGGATCAATAGAAACACTGTAGTTTTTAATGGAATGGCTACTAACCTGGATAAATCTATCATGTGTTTGAATTTCTTTGCAAAAAGACCAGGGCTAGAGAATGAGTGAAAAGTCAAGTGACTCCTTTTTGACAAAGTATGGGTTTTTTGAAAATCTCGGGTTATAGGGAATGGGATCAGTAATTCATGTTAAAGTAGCCTCACCTCTAGACTTCTCCCCAATCAATGTTGTTGCTCCTAGTGAGGATGGCTCCTGGAAAGGATCAATCATTAGGAAGGAGGAGTGGATTTCCCCTTTTGAAGCTGAAATGGAGGCAATTCTCGTGGGATTGAAGTTGGCTGGCTATTTATCAATGCAAAATATGACAATCTATTCAGATTTGTTAAAGACAGTATCTACTATCAATGGGGATTTTGTTTCTTGTCCTTGGCAGGCTAGACATACATATGTGGAATGTAGGGCTTTGATGAAAAATATCCCTATAAATCAGGTGTGTTTTATAAACAAACAATATAACTGTCAAGCCCATAACTTGGCCAAGTGTCGTATGCGTGACCCTCGTCAGGAATTGGTTTGCTCTCATTGGTTCTTGCTAGGTGAGTCTTCAAGGTCTTCTTTGTAATGATATGCAATTTACCACAAAAAAGTCACTTGCTAGAATGACGTGCATGTCTTACAAGAGATGAAATCGTTTACAACTCTAAATCACCATACAGTCCAAACGGGGACCTATCACAACCAAATAAGTAGCTGTGATTTGACACTTTGAAGATTTGAATATCTAATTTCTGTTGGAAAATTTAGGGGATTGCCAGGATTGTCTCTACTCAAAGGTGTAATCTGGAGGTTGCTTTCTTCAAGACATTAATCATCCCCTCTCAGTGCAATACGGTTCTAACAATTAAGTCTCTAGGATACAATCAAGCCACACTTTTTCTTCTTGTGCGTTGCTTGCACTCACAATGAACAACTAATACCACTTCGCACACATTGCTTAGAAATATATATAAAGAAGATAAACCCAAAGTAATTATACTAATTTCTCAAAAGACACCCTTAAAACCCCACTTTGTATATTTAGAAAACAAAGTCATATAACCCACGGTATTTCACACTAGTCTCTAACATCCAAATCTCTCTCTTTCTCTCTCTCTCTCTCTCTCTCTCTCTCTCTCTATATATATATATATATATATATATATATATATAT
>JAOXJP010229221.1:0-10990 GCA_025762735.1 Platanus orientalis | reverse complement strand
TGTTTGCTCAGATAATAAATGACCTATTCCTTCTTCCCTGTCTTGTCATGTTGTCCTAGTACACATCCCATGGAGCTGTCATGCACAGTCATATACAAAATCAGCGGGCGGTCTGGCTCTGGAAAAATCAATACAAGTGGGCATAGCAGATAATTATTGATCTTGTCAAATGCAGCTTGGCAGTCGTTGTTCCATTAGGTTGGAACGTTCTTCCTTAATAGTTTGAACAAGTGTTCATAAATGGGAGTTAGTTGAGCAATGAAACGACTGATGTATTGGATGTGGCCCAAGAAGCTGCATACATCTTTCTCTGTGCGAGGTGTAGGTATTCCAATGATTGCTTTGGCCTTAAAAGGATTAATTTTTATGCCTCTTTCACTGATGATGAAGCCTAACAACTTTATGTGGGAGGCTCCAAAGATGCACTTGTTTGGGTTCAATTTTAATTTGTATTTTCTCAATCGGACAAACAACTTCTGTAGGTGCTTCGGATGATCTTCCCGATGACAGGACTTAACAATCATATCATCAACATAGACTTTAATCTCTTTGTTAATCATGTCATGGAAGAGGGCAGTCATGGCCCATTGATATGTTGCTCCTGCATTCTTAAGAACGAAGAGCATGACTTTTTAGTAGAATATGCCCCAAGGGATAGTGAAAGCAGTTTTCTCACGGTCTTCTATAGATATCTTGATCTGATTGTTGTAGCCTAAGAACTCATCCTTGAAGAACATTATCTCATGTCCAACAAAACTGTCAATAAGCACATCAATGTGGGATAAGGGAAAATCATCTTTGGGGGACTAGCTTTGTTTAGGTCTATGTAATCAATGCACATTAGACCTTGCCATCCTTCTTTGGTACAAGGATGATGTTGGCTAATCATTGGGCATATTGGACGGATAAAAGAAAGCCGATGTCTAGTTGTTTTTGTATTTATTCTTTGAGGGCTAAGGACCATTATGGTCAAGATGCCTATGCTTTTTCTTGATGGGATGAATATCCAGGTTAGTGGGAAGCTTATGGGTGACAAGGTCTGTGTCTAGACCAAACATGTCTACATAAGTTCATGCAAAGATGTCTATGTACTCTCGAAGAAAATTTAATAGGGCATGCCCAAGATTTGAAGTGCTGGGGGTCTCAATTTTTACAACCCTGGGCATAGCAAGATTGATCTCTTAGAAGTCATCCACCGATGGAAGATTTTAGTTTTCTTGGCATTCAAAGGCCTCAATCGCCTCTTTCGGCATTTTTTCCTCATCATTCCATTCTTCCTGTTCCTATTTTTGAAAAAAAAAGATTTTAGTATGAATTTATATGGAAAAGGATATTTAATACCCGAAAAGCAATTGGACTTGGAATCAGGCTCCAAGTTGCTTACATACTCGATGTTTGCACTGATCACGAGCTTAGTAAAGTTTGTTCAGCTGTGATCAAGTCGCTTGTAGTTTTGGTTATGGGGGTGGATCAACTTTACATTTTTTTGAAAATTGGCTGAGCCTAAAGTTACTTCTTAGTTTGCCTACATACTTGATTTTTCAGCATAAGTGCTTTTGAAAACATTAGTTTGTTAAGATCAAGCCGCACGTAGTTCTTTGACTACAAGAATAAAGAAAGCAGACAAATATTTTTTCAAAAGCGTTTAGACCTGTAGTTGTGTCTTAAGTTGCCTACGTACCCTTTACAAGTACATTAATCGAATGCTTTGACAATTATGAGTTAGTAGGGATCAAGTATACGTAGTTCTTATTAGAAAATGGTGAAAGGAAAAGACTAAAAAACTTTGGAAAACATCAATAAGAGTGAAAAAGTTAGCTCTTCCTAGCCTATTTTCTCAATCATTCAATCCATCACCTGGTCATGGTCCTATGTTATAGCTAAATTAGCTTGTCCGATCTGCTCTCTAGCATCTACGGGTACCTATGTTTCTGGCAGTTGACCTGGTTAGGGTCAAGCTCATCTAGGTCTAACTCTCCACTCACAATAACTGATTGTAGTGCTTTCATGACATCACTTGGGAGAGAGAGTAGACTTAGGGGAGCTAGGTTGTCCTCCCTATGTTCTGAGGTACTGGGGGTTGAACTTTCCCCGACCTCAAGGATGAACGACTTAGAGCTAAACATGTGGCTATAAGGAGCAGCCTCAAGATGGTAGGTAGAGTGATGACTGATGGTTAGAGGGGAATAATGATTGGTTTTGTTGGTACACAATCTGTGCTAAGCTTGGGTGGTACTATCTAGGCTTATGGTTCAGTTGGTAGAATGGTGTATATCTTGAGTAGTTCAGAGGTGGGTGCAAAATGATGTGCGTCCTTGGGGCCAACTTTCTTTTTCTTGTTCTTCTTGAACTAGTGCTTGATAATAGGTTTGAACCCTAGGCTTGCCTTGTATGGCACTCTGATGGCTTTGGTGGAGTTCTTTCTTCCTTGAGAATAATTGCCTAGGCCTTTGTTCGGATCGAACTTCATCTTGGCCATCATGTGGAACATTGGCGGAAGTATTTTAGCCTTTTTTTTCAAATATACCACTTTCCTCTCTGTATGCACAACCTCAAATTGGTACGAGGTGAAAGTATTTGGGGCTTAAAAGTTCTAGACTCCCAGTATCTTCTGCTTTATCGTTGTAATCACATCTATGTCTGTCGGTACTATGATGACCTCGTCATCGATGATTAACTTTATTTTTTGGTGGAGAGTGGATGAGATAGCACCTGCCTGGTGAATCCTTGGCTTCCTAACAACATTGTGAAAGAAGATAGCATGCTCATCACTTGGAACTAAACTTGAAACATTCTCCCTTCTATCACCAAGGGAATATACACTTCTCCTTGGCCGTGACTGACTGAGTTGTGGAAGGCCCTTATGTCACATGGGTTGGGTTTCACATAATCTGAGGAGACTCCCAACATGTCCAATGTATCATTTATATAAATATGCAGAGCAAACCCATTGTCCACCAAAATTAGGGGAATACACATGTCTAAGTGACGGGCCATGATGTAGATGGCTCGGTTATGCACAATATCGCCCTTAGGAATCTCTTCCTCTGAAAATGTTATAACTCATGGTGTTGATACTCTGACTACCATATTTTCAAACTTGTCTGGTGTAATTGAGGCATCCATGAAGGACTTTCTAAATATTCTAAAAAATCTTTCTCTGTGATGCTCTAATGTCAATAAAAGGCCCAAAATTAAAACCTGTGTTGGCGTCTCGGACAACTATTGATGTATGTCAATCTCATGGACAAAATATGTAGTGGTCTATGTCTTGTAAATCTCCTATGGTCTCATAAGTTGAAGACATGAAGACAAGGAGGACCAAAGACTTGAAAGAGGGACCAAAAACTACCTCTGGCTTGCCCCACCAATAAAGGTACAAAACATGCATTGCATAGCATTTTAAGACCTTAAAATGAATGTAGACATGGTGGTAAGTTCCTCATTAAACCCAAAAAAAGAAGGCCTAAGGACAAGTCCCTTTAGAGTGCCTAAACCAAGATCTTAGGATCTTGGTGTCGTGATCGATCAGGGATCTTGTAATCGATCACAACCCAGATATGGGTGTAGATTTGAGACTCCCCAAAGCCAGGCCCCATAACCTGCAATCAATTGCGATATAGATCTTGGCTTGACTCCTAGACTCGTAATCAATCAGGGATCTCACAATCAATCATGAGGGCATTGTTGGTAAAAAATTAAAACATGAATTTCAAGGTGAGATTTTCAAAATTTAAACCCCATTTTTTGAAATCTAAGGCTTTAAAGAGATGCTCATTTTAAAAGATTCTAATCCAAAGGTTGTGGGTGCTTTTCACCTCTATAAAAGGAAACTTTTTCTTTTAGAAAAAATGAATTTCTAAGACTTTAAGCTACCTAGCGAGTGTTACAAAGTTTACCAAATTGAGAGCCTCCCCTACTGAGAAAAACACCATTATTCTACTGGTTTTGAGCTCGAATAGCTAATATCTTACTTAAGAATCACTCTATCTTTCTCTCATCTTGAATACCACTCTACTACTGTTGAGGAGAACTTGTGGTGAGCCTTTCTCAAGAGGAAATTCACACGTAGCTAAACTCAAGGAGCACTAGAGCCAAGTGCTTGGAGCTTGTGGGTAGCTAAGGCAAACTAACTCAACAAGAAGCACCTCACTGTGTAAATAGCAACATCAATCATCTTGTGGTAATATTTCTTTTACGTTGCATTCATTTGTCTGTATCTTTACTATTGTGCTTTCTTTGTTTTCGTTGGAGACACCAGAAACTTGATTATCTCTATTGGAGGCATCGGAAGTAGTTCACACTCACCGGAGACACCGAGTGTTGTTGTTTAGCTTACTTGTGAGAAAGTAGGTACATTTTGTATATTAACATAGGTTGTAATAGAACCTAAATAAAATGTACTTAAACTCGGTGGTGAGGTTTAGAAGAGTGGACGTAGGCCCTAGTGTTGGATCACTATAAATCTCTTGTTGAGAATTGTGTGTGTGATTGCTTGTCTCTTTACCTTAATGCTCATTACTACTCTTGCACATTATTTGTTTAACAAAATATTTGAGTAGACACTTTGTAGCACACACACATACACTTGAGCTAAGTTAAAAAAGATTAAAATCAACTTAAAATCAATCCCAAGATTTACAAAAAAAGATAAAATAACTTCAGATATCCTATTCAGCCCCCCTCTAGGATAATTTTAGAGCAATTTCAGCCACTAATGTAATAAACATGATAGTTTTAAACTTTCAGTGGTGGTTATGGCCACTGCTAACGTATTAGAAGTGACTATTTAAATTTTTTAGTGGCTATTGTGGCTACCACTAATGTATTAGAGGCAATAGTTTAAATCTTTTAATGGTGGTTGTGGATGCTACTAATGCACTTGAGTTGATATATATCTTACAACTTTTAGTGGTGGTTGTGGCCGCCACCAATGTATTAGAGAAGATAATTCAAGTATTTAGTGGCAGTTGTGGTTGTCACTAATGTATTATCTTACAATTTTAAATGATAGTTGTGGCTGCCACTAATGTATTAGAGGAAAAAGTTTAAGTTTTTTAGTAGTGGTTGTAGTTGTCACTAATGGGGAATCAAATTAGGAATTAGTAGCGATTAACCACCACTAAAACTTTTAACTATTAGTGTTTGCACCTAGAAAATGCCACTAGAACCGGAGTTAAAAGAATCCATGATAACACCTTTAGTGGTGGTTCCGTGGCCACCATTAATAGTATTAGTGGTGGTTTTGAAACTTTAAGTAGCGGTTTTCTACCACCACTAAAACCTAGTTTTTTTTTGTAGTGCTGTCATCAGTTTTCCATTTGTGCTCTTATGAACAGATTTGTTAACATGAACGGTCAAAAGAAAATGAAAGATGACTAAATACAAAGGGTGATTTTCTTGGAAATATAGGAAAGACCTTTTTTGGAGTACAAAATTTTCTTTGAACTTGGAGTTTGTTAGCTAGTATTTAATGTTGCTTTGAAAATATAAATATTTTTGTAGTTTATTCCTATTTTTCATTTAGTAGGTTATTAGTTTGTTACTTAGAAATGTAAGAGAGTTTATTAGAATCAAATTTTGTTTTTGAAATGTAAGCCATATGTTCAGCATTGTGTCTTGTTATTTGCAAGGCATATGAATGAAATTTGAAGCCTTTTTTGATACATAAAAAATAAGCATTTATTCTCTATGTTTATTGACATTAAGAGCACACATTTCTCTTAACTTTCAGTCATCTTCCCTCCATCTAGTTTTGTACAAACAAAGTTGTATTAGAATCTTGTTAATGAAGAACCATAGCTTCAAACAACAGTATGTTGAAGCATCAACTTACTTGTTTGGAAAAACTATAATCAATGAAGCAATAAAATGGATGTGTTATACAGATCATAAGATCTATCAGATGTATTTGAGACTAGATTCCTAGTACCAATGAATCAAATGACTCCCATTCAACAATAACTCAATGAGTTAAAAGAAATTTGCAAGAATGACAAGAAGGCATCTTTCTTTATCAACCAAAAGGTGGTGGATGAAATCATTTCAGAAAAATGTCATTGGTGACATTGTAAAAGAAAGCATGTGATACATTATGGAGATGAAGCAGTAAAAATGATAAGACTAGCTACAAACTCTTAAAGTAATTTTGATTTTTAAGAATGAAGGATTCAAACAAAAAAAAAAAAACAGAAAAAAAAAGAAGAAAGAATAATGAAGGATTCCAAATTTGTTGAAGAATGTTTTTCTTGTTAAAAATTAATTGAGAGTAAGTAGTGAAAAAAAATTAAAAATCAAAGGGTTGTTGAGAAAATACTATGAAGCTTGGCTCAAAAAATTGGAATCTATTGTTGTTGCAATAGAAGAATATAAAGATTTTGTCCACATTATCAGTAGAGAATTGGTTGAGATCACTTTAATCTCTTGAACTTCATTGAAGCAATATGATTCTCATCTAAAGCAAGCTTTTCAAATTCAACTCTCCTTTAGTGGAGGTTTAGAGGGAAAAGAAAAAGAAGTGTCCATTGTGGAAGAGGAAGGAGTAATGTAGGAAGAATTCAAGAAATGAGAAGGATAAAAATGAATCTTCTTATTCAAGTTGTGGATGAGGGAGGGGATAACCTTTATCAATAGTTCAATGTTATCATTGTCAAAAGTTTGGCCATATTATAAAGTTTTGTACAAAAATATTGGTTGAAGATGAAAACAATAGGGAATCAAGTTTCATGCATAAGAATGATCAAAGTAAAAAAGAAGACCCTTTTTAATTTCTTGTAAGACGGAAGAGTTTTATTTTGATGAGGTTTGGTATCTTAATAATGGTTGTGGTAAGCACATGATGGTAAAAAAAAACTTATTTATGTACTTGGATGAATTAGTCTAAAGTAAAATTAGAATGGGTGATGCCAAGAGGCTTTCGGTAAAGAAAAGTGATAATATTATTATTTGAACAAAGGAAGGCCTCAAACATATCTCCAAAGTCTTTTTTATGTTTATAAGCTTGATGCAGCCCGGAAGTGACACGACTTATGCACTTGATGTGGGAGAGGGAGGGTGGCGCAACCAGAAGTGGCACAACATGTGCACTTGATGCGGGAGTAGGAAGGTGGTTTACTTTAAAGAAAAATTGCAAGGGACTTTGTGGTTTTGAAGTACATAAATGACACAAAACTTACAAAGGTAAACTCCTTAGCACCTAAGTATTAAAAGCTAGCACAAATATATATATATATATATATTTATTTATTTATAAATTTCAAGTCTTTTCTTACATAATATGGCAATCCCCTTACAAAGAGAAATTCCCTCTACAAAATCCATTAACTAAAGCATTGAATGCTTTTTTATAAGAAAAACATTAAATGCTTTACACAAAAGACTAAAATAAATCATTTCCCATATAGCAAGAAAAAATAAAAGAGAGCCTTCGTTAAGTAGCCAACTCCCCTTTCCAATAATCGTTCTCTTCTCAAGAAACTAAGGGTTCTTGATGACTTATCCACCAAATTCCACTAAAGTTGGTTGCATGATCAACCCATGAACCATCAACATTACATCATCATCGGTAGTTACTTCACGTAATGCACCCAGTAAGTGTCTCAACTTCCTTCGGAGTAGTATTATTTCTTCTTGCTGATCCATAACAACGATGTCTTCTACAATGGTACTTCTACTTCCCTAGTATCATGAAGCCATGAATAGAAGGAATCCAACAACTGAGCTCTGATACCTCTTGACGCAGCCCAGAAGTGGCATGACTCATTGAATTGATGCAGGAGAGGGAAGGTGGCGCAACTTGGAAGTGGCATGACATGTGAACTTGATGCGGGAGTGTGAGGTGGTTTACTGTAAGGCTGCATTTGGATTTGTGGAATTGGAATTGGCCTAAGGAATCGAATTCTGTGAATAGAAAACCTTTGAATTCAATTTCATAGAATTGAGATTTCTATTGTTTAATTTGGATGCACAATCGTATTGATAGAATTAAACTACAGAATTTGAACAATTAACATATAAGATAAAGAGGGCAGCAAGAGGCTAGTTTCCACCTGCAGAATTCTATGAATGTAACCCATTATTTCTTATTAATAGTTTAGATATTGCAAGAAGCAGGTCCTTCGAAAGCTAAAGCAACCCCTGAAATTGGTATTGAATGAAGGTGCTGACCAGAAGAAACTCTCTTCACTTCTTGAAGGGCAGGTTGACTGGAACATCATCTCAGATACCACTAAAAGTTATCTCAGGGAGCAGATATTATTGAGTTTAACCACAAACAAAGACGCTATTGCATGCTTGTTATTGGTTAAGGATGATAAAGATTCAAATGCTCCTAATCTTTTCTTCTTCCTCCCCTTGTCCCCCCCCCCTCTCTCTTACCCTTTCAATGATTCCAATCACCATGGCAGATCTGGGTAGTCTGAGATGAAGTTATGAGCCGGTCTCCCTCCAACAACGATAACAGGATGGAGATATGTGTGTAGTGCGGAAACCAAGATTCAACACATCATCCTTCAGAAACCTTGCTATTGGGTTGAAGATGATATAGATTCAAACGGTTGCAATCTTCCCTTCTTCCTCTTTCTCTATCTCTCTTACCCTTTATTTCAATGATCAACCTCTTTCAAGACTTGCAATGCACCAATGTTCTCACAAAATTTTTTAGCTTCAGAAGAGACACGATAATGGGACTTGGAAACCGATTCAAATATAAAAGAAGTCATTTCAGCCGATGCTTGCAAAACCAGACCCAGATAAGATATTCTCATACAAGTGGATTTATTAAGTCTGGGGAGCTTACCGATGCTTTATTGGATAGAGCCGGCCAGTGAAGTTGTTGCTAGAAACCAATTGATGGTGGGATGTTTTCTGGCTAGAGTGATGAGTCCACCAAAGTCGATGACTTCTAGAGAGCTGAGAAGTGTGATCGAAGGAGATAACAAAACTTTAATTTTAGTTGGACAATGAATCATTGGCGGTGAGTCAGATTTTTGTCACCCTCCTAGTTTTGTTGTTGCAATACAACCCATTCCATTTGCAACAATGGTGGTCAACCCTCTTCTCCAGTCAACTGGAAGTATGCCAATACAGTAAGTGTGCAAATCTGTGTAGCCTGAGATGAAGATCTGAGACGGTCTCCCTCCAACAACGAAATCAGGACAAAGAGATGGTTGACCGTTCTTGGTGCGGAAATGACGATTCAGCACATCATCCTTCGGAAACGAAATCGGAGGAATTGGTCCTTATTTTTTGCACTCCGTTTTTGCGTGGAATTGATCCAAAAAGGGACCCAAATGACAAAAATGATAATGGAGGGTGGAAATGGTATTTCAACCCTCCAAATCCATAAATCCAAACACAGCCTAAAGGAAAACCATAAAAGACTTTGCCCCATAAAAGACTTTGCCCTTTTAAAGTATAGAAATGACACCAAAGTTTATAAAGGTGGAATCCTCAATACCAAGTACTAAAACCCAAATACATACTTTTTTTAATAATATTTCAAGTTTTTTCTTACATAATATGGTAATCCCTTTAAATAGAGAATGGAGGGGGAAATTCTCTCTACAAAATCCACTAACTAAAGCATAGAATTTTCTATACAAAAGAGTAAAATAAAACATTTCCCATGTAATTAGAAAAAATAAAAGAGAGCCTTCCCAATGTAACTGATTCCCCTTTCCAACAATCCTAATATTTCTAAGATAACTAAGTCAAAAGAAGTTAGAAATACACAAAAAAAACTAAGGGTTCTTGATGACTTCTCCCCCAAATTCCACTAAAGTTGGTTGCATGGGTCAACCCATGAACCAAAACCTGGTCTAATGGATCAACCAGCAACTTGAGAACCAACCTGTCCTACATCACCTCAAGTATAGTCTCTTGAGTATTGGACGACTTGAACAGAAAGGACGCAAGGTTCATTTCGAGGAGCTTATATGTGAGATCAATGCATGATGAGAAATATTCCCTCATAGTTCATCTTTTCTTTAGCAATATTATCAAATATAATTCATCGTTATGTTATCTCTATTTTGGGCACTTAAGCTTCAAAACTCTTAACTCTAATGGAGAAGAATAATATTGTCAAAGGCATGCCCAATATTGACAATCAAGATCAAAGGTATGTGAAGAAGGAGCCCTCCTCTCATGGAAGCTCAGTTTTTTGATAGCTGGACGTGTCCATTCTCACATATTTTATCTTGAGATGTTGTTTAAAGGTATTTTATGCAATTCTTGTTGATGATTGCACATGATTTACTTGGTTCTATCCTTTGTGAAAAATAAATAAGAATTTTTTAACTGCTTTTTAAATTTTAAGAAAATAGTTTAAAGAAAATTTGACAAGTTAAAAATATTTCAATCAATAGTGGGGAATTTTTTAGATGCAAACTTTACAGAAAAACCTTCCAAAAAAAGAATCTAGCACCAACTTTCATGCCTAGGGATTCCCTAGCAGAAAGAAAAAGTAGAGATATTTGTGAATTGGCTACTATATATGGTTACTATGATGTGTAACAGTAGAGTACACTCAAACAAATTTGGGTAGATGCTTTTGCCCCATAGTCTTCCTAATAAATTGGCAACCACTTACTTCTTAAGTATGGATTCTCCATATCAAAGGTTATATGAAAAATATGTCTTTATATACCTTAGAGTTTTTGGATGCAGATGTTTTCCAACGACTACGCTACAAACAAGCTGTATATTAAATCCTGCCTCACATAGTTGGATACATTGATCACCACAAAGGCCCGGCCCAATGTATAATTCAAGGAATGTAGTATTTGATGAGAAATCTTTCCATATAACGAAGATATCAATGTCTCTTTCATTAATTTCATATATCTGAGAATCCGAGTTTGGATTTGCCGAAATTGGAATTTCAGCAAGGTGCTGAAATATCCATTTAAATAATGCCATGTGTATAAAACAAGTAAATTTAGAAACTTGATTTATGAGAAGTTATTGGATTAGTTAAGGAAACCTATTT